>JAPQRP010000011.1:3010581-3022154 GCA_037367295.1 Apogon hyalosoma
ACTAACATCTGTCATTGATGTTAAAGGGGCGGGGCCAATACAGAGGATGAAGAACTAGGGTATGTAAACTTATGAGCCCAGCTGTATTGCTGCAGTGTCCATCAACAGTATATAATGCAAATTATAATTCGATTTAACTGTTTTAGACTAAATGTACACACATTGTAAAAGAGCTAAGTTGTAGCTTCTGGAAAAAAATGTCAATATTGAGAAACACTCCAGACACAAAAACTAGTAACAATGTTAAACGTATTGACATAAGTGACCTTAAAGTGAAAACATTTAAGGTGACCTTAAAACACAACTAACTGCTGATATTGATGAATCTCTGGCCACAAGCAGTAATGAGGTTCATTCAGCAACAGATTGTCTCCGGTAAAAACGGATGGCCTTTACACACTTGGCAATAGTTGGGCAATATTTTTGTGTCAGGACATAAATGACTTATCAAAGTTTCAGGGTACAGCAGACAGTAATTATTAGAGAAGTTGCTAATCATAAATTATACACTCTAGATTTTGGATTTGCTTTAAATTAAAAAAAAAAAAAGTACAGCCAACTCAGTGTTTCATACAGAATCATTTGTCATCTGTAAAACTTAAAAGCTAAGATAATTGCAGATAATTTTTCTGGCATTATTTGTCAAATGTATCAGGGAGTCAACATTTTGGCTTTATGGTGAGATTTAAGCTCCAAATACATCAATTAATGTTTTGATTGAAGAAAAAGAAAAAGACAAACATTCTGATAATCTATGTGTCATGAGTTATGAATAAATACTAAAGGTTTATTATTAATGAATGTGGAGACTGTTTCACTTTTTTTATTAAATAATGAATATATTAAACAAAAAAGATAGAATGATTAATTCTAATAAAAATGTACATTCATTTCAGCTGTAGGTAGGTTCTGCGTAAAACTGATACATTCATGTTTGATTAATCTATAAAAGCCCGGTGCCACTTTTTATGTCAGTTCCCACATAATTTTTTCTCTATATTTAACATTTCTCTTCAATTTATCACTGTTCATTATAATATTATCAATGTGTTTTGTGTTTTTTAAGTGAAAATCGTGCATTTTCTTATATTCAACTTACTGATCATGTAGATGTTCATAAACGCTCAGATTAAAGTCAAGGGTTTATTTATCAAAACCACAGAAAACTGAAGAAAAAGCAACTTTTTCAGCAAAAATAACAATAACTGAATGTAAAAACAACCATCTCCATCCACTGTCATTCATCAAACTCCATGGGTTTTACTGGTGAATCAATGTTATAGAAGATGATGGTGTTTCCACGGTAACTATGGAGCCTCTAAACGTCCAAATGGGTCATATCTGATGACCATGAAAAGATGATGAACTGTATTTCATACCAATTATTTACACGTATTGATAGGATTAATGGACCAACAGTTATTTAAACATTTACATCAGTAGATGGTTTTAGTTGTAAGTGACTGTTTGGATCTTGAAGGGTTAAAAACAGAAAACGGCAGCTATTCTGGTAATCTATTCATTGAGTGATTTATTTTAATGCATAAATAGTAAACATTGTGGTTTTACTAAGTGTGAAGACTTATCATTTTTTTTTAAATTAAATAACTAATGTATTAAAAAGCAAGATAATACATAGATTGTTAATCATAAAAAATGTTCATTAATTCCAGCTCCAGGTAACATTTGCTTCTGTGACAACATCAAAAAACTGAAAACTTCATTTTTCAAGCTAATTGCTCACATAGTGACATCTATTAATCGTCAACATTATGCATCATCAGTTTGACAAAAGCAAAACATGCTTGTTGGGAAGTGACCCAGCCGCCTTTGTGGCTGTAAAATGAAATTTACAATGTCAGAACATTTCTGAGGTGGTTTTCCCTCTGTGTAGGATGATATAACTGCTGTGGTTGACGAGGTAAACAGAAGAAAGACACGACTGGTTTAAGGGAAGATACGTCTGCTTTGGGTCAGAGCAGTTTTCCTCCATTACACGGTGATAAATGTGCATTGTGAGCGTTTGAGCCTAAAGGGCATCTTTCATACACCGCCATTAAGGACACGCAGCTCCATGTGAAATAAGACATAATCACCAACAGCATTTGGAGTATAGTGTCTGGCATTTTGGCAGTGGAAATGTAGTAAATTAACAGCAAATTTCACCACCGCCAGTATCAGCCAGTTTGATTTACACTGCTTCTTTTTTCCCTTTTTTTATCATTAGTGATAGTTAACCCTTTATTGGGCAAGTGACTGTTTTTGGGTCATTTCCACACACATTACAAGACAATGACAGCAACAGTTCCAGTGAGGACAGTAAGGCAATAATCTCAGGTCCAATGTGGTCTCCAGGGTCTGTAAGGTCCACCTCTGCATAAACAGTGAGTGGACCTGCTTTGTTCGGTACCATAAAGTAATGGTACTAATGTAAGGAATGATGTTCAAAGGATCATGTGGACAGGGGTCTGGATCAGCGCTGACGTTAGTCTAATGTTCTAAAATACATGTTCCCTTCACCTTACGTGTGTTATATTTTTTACATATACACACATTTCTTGTTTTGTTTTTATTTTTGCCACATTTGTACAAGGAACCAAATACGGTAACTTTATTGATTTCAATTTTCTACCCTATCAGTGTATGTCCTTGGATTGCGCATGGCAGAGGTGGGACCAAGTCAGTGTTTTGCAAATCACAAGTCAGTCGCAAGTCTTTGTTCTCAAGTCCCGAGTCGAGTCCAAGTCCTAAACTTTGAATTTCAAGTCATTCGAGTCTTTTTACCAGTAATAATATATTATATTTAGATGACAGATCATTTTTACACTTTTTAAATCGGCATTTATTTATCAAAACATGTTTGATAAAATAAGTGAACTGACAACATGTACAAAAACAAAAGTGCTGATTAGGGGTGGGAAGGGCTTGGATTTGATCAACATCAATGCCTTTGTCGATTCTGTTTCCCAGTCCGACTCCTTATCATTTCTCCTATCGATTCCTGAGTGTTTTTTGAGTTGGGGAAAAAAGTAGTTGGACAGGTCATAGCGGAGCTTGTTTGACCGTTTTCCGTATCAGATCATTCACACATATACACCACTGTACACACACAAACAGAAAGTGAAACACAATCATATTTTCTTGAACAAATATAAATATTCTGAAAGACTGAGGATTTTAAAACACGTTAGGGTGATCTGGTCCAGACTGGTCAGTGGTGGCACTCCTGGTGAGCGACAGACAGTCCACTACAGTGCAGTATGGTCCAGTTACTCTGTAAGTCCCAGTTTCTGGTTTTCTCTACGTGGCGTCGTGGTCCATGCGCTCAGACACTTTCCGTCCGATCGCACACTGGGACCGTGTCCGTACCGCGACGTCACATGGAGAAAACCAGAAAACGTTGTGCTGGAAAATGAGAGAATCGTTAAGAAGAATTGGAACCAGTTCTAAGTGAGAACCAGTTTTCGATTCCCACCCCTACTGCTGACAGGTCACACAAGCACACCGAAGTAGAGAGAGAGCGAGAGAGAGAGAGAGAAAGAGGTGGATTGCATCGCTCAGTGAGGGAGGTATGAAATGACTTGATTAGCACACTTTTTTAATGACACACTTTTTAATCTTAAAGTTTTGGGTCATTTATCAAGTCTTTTCAGGTCATCAGGCTGAAGTCCGAGTGACGTCACAAGTCACTGGTGTCCAAGTCCAAGTCAAGTTGCAAGTCTTTTAACATTTTGTTGAGTCGAGTCTAAAATCATCAAATTAATGACTCGGGCCCAAGTCATATGACTCGAGTCCACATCTCTGGTGCATGGAAGCCGAAGTACCTGTAGAGAACCCACGTAGATACAGAGAACGTGCAAACTCCGCACAGGAAGTTCTACCCAGCACTTAAACATGACAAAGATAATGTGGCTTCTGTTTATTCTTACAGCGTTTCAGTGGGTTTGTCCTCATTTTCACTCGCTCACTCATTCGTACTTTCAGCTGCAGAACCTTTTGGACCTCTTTCTACCTTTAGAGCCAGACAAAGCAAACATTGTGCCTGGTTGTGTTCATGTCCAATTTATGCTATTGTGCCTTATTGCTCTTGAACACATGGGCTGCTTTTGTGTGTTGCATTCAAATGCTGCCATATGAGCAGAGAAAAACAATGAGCAGCCACTGGCACTGAGAGAGGAGACTGTTTCACAGTGTGACTCAGATTTTCTGTATACAACTGAACCAGCTGCTGTTTCTCAGCATGTTTGGATATTTACATCACACTGGTATGACCAAGGTAAAGGAAAAGGATATTTTCTAACAAGTAGAAGCTGTGTGATATAAGGATATATGTTATGCAACAATAGAAAATGTATTTTATTATGTTTCTTCATTTATAATCTTAGCAGCAGTATTTTTTTTTCCCTCAAGGCATGAAATGACCATGAAGGCAACAGAAAGAAACATGGAGGACAGTGGGTAGGAAAGTGAATATAATAGAGAGCTGTAGTCCCACCCCTTTCTGTTGTCCTCATGAGACCTTATCTGGGGAAAAAAAAAAAAAGTATTACCGTTAAAGGTGAGAGACAAGTTACTATTTGATACTGTTTTATATGCATATTAACGCATGTGATATTTTTTAATTTAAAAGGAACATGTACAGGTCAAGAAAGTCTCTGTTTGAGGTGAATCTGTTGCAGTATCAGACACTGAAAATGCATAAGTAAATGTGAAAAACTACTACTACTACTTTTCCCAAAATATAATCACATCTATTCTGGGTCACTGGCAATCTATAAACCCAGTTTGGTATGAATTCAACCAATAGTTTTGCTGCTACAGACATGTGAAATTTTGCCCATTAGAAGAAAATGGGAGAAAGAAATATTTGAAAAATTCCTAAAAAATTTGAACTTTGACCTACTCTTTCCAAAATGTAATCAGATCTATTCTGGCTCACTGGCAGTATATAAATCCAATTTGGTATGAATTCAACCAATAGTTTTGCTGCTACATTGTTCACAAAGAAACAAACAAACCGAACTCCTTGCCTCCCTTTCGGGCGGGGGGGGTAATTAATGTGTATAACAATTGACTGAACATGGAAATGAGTTTATGGCACCATTATCTCAGAGTTAACAACTGCATTCTAGTCAGGAAATGTATGTGGATCATGATGATTACATAGAAGTACACATACTGAGATAAAAGATTTTGATGATATTCCTCACCGCTTGGGCAAATAAATAATATTACTACAAATAATAATCATGATAATATGATAATTGCTAAAATGTTGGCATATTTGTTGCAGCCTCAAACATTCGGACACACCGAACAGTCCACCGCTTTTCTACCTCCGTCCATGCAGTTCTGTATCTCCATCAGTATTTCTGAAGTGTTGAACAAATCTTGAAAGTATTACAGCTGGCGATGTTTTATTGACAGGCGAGTGGGGAGAAATTGCATAATTGCGATGGATGTTCGCTCAAACATTTTCAGAGGAGAGGGCTGGGAACTGTGGCCATGGTGATTCAGGTGTTGCCTGGGCATCATGGAAAGGTAGAAAATCCACTATGATGGCCAATTTATTTTTCTTTGATAGCTGTGGCACGGTAGCAATGTAGCAGAAAATGGAAAAGGAATAACCCTACGTGCAAACGCGGACGGAGAATGCTTAGTTTACACTTAGCTCTATAAAAATGCGGGACTTTGCAAACAGAGGCAATAATTTCAGTATCTTCTTGCCGTTACCAGCGCTAGGATTGGAAACAAGCATTCGAGGTCTGTGTTGGTTTGGACCTAAGAATATGTGAGCGCGCACAGAGAAATCATGTGGGAATCAAATAGGAATAATAGCAACTGTGCACTGAGGGGATGGTCTGGCTCGAAGGATGTACTCTGCATAGTTTTTCAGTTTCGCAGTGGCAGGATAGTCATTCCCCTTCCTTCCGCTATGTGCCTGTTAGTATTTTCAATGTTCTCCCCCACTAAGTGAAAGAACAACAGCCTCCAAGCTGCAACGACACCCTGAAAATGACACGTTTTGACACAGACACACTTATTTTTATCTGGCATTTTCTTTCTTTCTTTTTATTATGTATTTATCTATATTTAACCAGTATCGAAAACATTCATATACTAAGACATTCATAGTGTTAAAGTATTAAATTAGTGTTGAGTTGTCTGCCTCCTTGGCTTTTAAAACCCTTTTAATAGAAGCGATGTCTGAAGCTTTCATGTCATTTTGTAACTGATTTTGATCAGATTTAAAGGCCATTTTGAGTTCCGACTTTCGGAACAGACAAAAGGAATAATTCCTGAGATTCGACAGTAATTAACAGATACTTAGACTTTAAGAAAACAGACCTAGCATACATCTATAAATGACAGCATGCCAATGATTCAGCCTGTGGGTGGACAAAGACGACCATGGGCCAAAGCCAGCCAGCCCAAGAGTCTATCAGCCATGGGATGAGTTTGTGAAATGGGAAAATGTCACTGAAGATGTCAACAATTAAGGGTGTCAAACGTATATTAGTTCATGGGTCACATACAGACCAATGTGATCTCAAGTAAAATAATAATTACCCCGTGCCCCGAAGGTGATGCAAGGGGTGTTGTTTTTGGTTCAGTTTGTTTGCTTATTTCTATTTTTTGTTTAACACTCTAGCAGCAAAACTATTGGTTGAATTTATACCAAATTAGGTTTATGTATTTCCAGAGACCCAGAATAGATGTCATTGCATTTAGGGAAATTAAGTCAAAGTTTCAATTTTTATGAATTTTTTAAATCTTTTTTTTTTTCCATTTACTTATAACGGGCGAAATTTCAAATGTCTATAAAAACATCAATTTTGATTCAATTTACTTCAAACTTGGCAAATATATAGAGGCAATTGATACGTGGACATCACCACAGGCATAGACATGATGAAATCAGCTGGATTGGCACCAAAATAAGCTACAATATGTGCAAGGGGCGGGGTTTGCTGTGCCTGACACCACTTGTTAATGAACTTTTTAGTGTGAAAAAAGTAAAATGATATGGTGAAATTGTTTACAACAAGACACAATCATTTCACAAAAAATGTGAATAATCTAAACAACTGTGAACAACTTGAAATTTCTTAAGAATTTGAACAATATTATGCCTATTACCAAATGTTTTGTGCCTTTGTAGATCCATTATTATCTGTAAGTTGTAATGCACATGTGTAAATGGGAAGCTTAGGTTAATATTGCTAATATTGTTAAATTTGCACTTATAATTTTTTCTGCCGAAACAAAGAGAAAAAATTTCTATTTTTATTTCTAGATGATTATGCTATTATTTTACTGGTTCAGCCCACATTAGATCATATTGGGCTGTATGTGGAACTAAAATGAGTTTGACCCCCCCCCCCCGGTCTGGAGCATGTAAGCTTTGAGAGGGTGCACACATGTATATCACATCACAGTTCAACACCACATTGTGCTCCCTCATGTGCCCATGTTCCACCAACACACCTTCTTTCCCAACACTATTTTACAAAAGTGCTGTCGCTGCATCCTGCAATCAACATTGGCCAAGATAAGTGTGATTTGTTTGAGGAACTGGCCAAACAATCAAGAGAACTTTCCCCCGTGGTCCAGAACAGCAGTGGATGGTGCCAGACTTATCTCTTGCTCGGGCACTGAGACAACAAACTGTGGAGAAGAGGGTCTGGCTAGGTGAGACTGCCCAGAGGACAAAGAGGGAACTGGAAATAGAAACAGGTAAAGGGACAAGGTAACATTTTCATACATGATTTCATGAGTTGTTTTTTTTTTTTTTTCCCTGTGGCCAATCCTTATGCGTCTACAAGACATGAGTCACTTTGACTATGTTCAGACTGCAGGCAAATGTGGCCCAAATCCAATTTTTTTTTTTTTTTTGCCCATATGTGACCTGTGTCCAATCTGTTAAAGACAGTTTGAAGAGCACAAATCTATTTTTTCAAATTCAACCCAGATGATTTTCATATGTGACAGGGCTGCATGATATTGAAAAAAACTGACATTGCGATTTTTTTTCTAACCCTGCGATATGAAAAATTACTCAGGAGGATATAACAGCTGTGTGGCACCGACGTAAATGGTCAAACTAATTAGTTGCGTTTCCTCTCGTTGTGTCGACAGGTGGAAGGCACTGTCGACCCAGAACACGTGTTTCAGTTTCATCCTTCTTGTAGCTGAAATAATTCCAGATAACTGACGTTGCTTTTCTTTTTGGCACCAAGTCTTCGTTTTCGGTGATTTTCTCTTGTTTGTTGCTCATTTTTCAATGTTGTTACCAGCGACTCACTCCATGTGCAAGGGCGTGGTCTGCTTCGGCAAACTGATTAAAAACATTTGTGATTGGTGGATCACTGTGCGCAGTGTGTGTCAGGTACCCAGGTTGAAATCAGATGAGAACACGTTGAGTTCATTTGCCTCCTACATCACAGGACCTGCGACGTGACTATTGCGCACATGTACATTGTAATGACGATGCTCAAATGATATATTGTGCAGCTCTAATATGTGGTCCTAAATCCAATACGTAGCTGATATTTTGCAATGCGACTTCAGTCTGACCGGCCAGATCGCATTTATCTGACCTTTACGTCATTGAAATGCGACAAATGTCACAAGTTTTCAATTTTGTATCATATTTGATACATCGGGTCTCAATGCTCAAATATTATTATTTTTGAACAAACAAAAACATAACACAAACATGTCTAACAAATTGTTAATTCCTTTCCTAAATTGTCAAAGTTCTTCCTCCTTTCTCATTAATGACAGTCTTGTAGTGTCACTGGAAAGGCCTCTGGTCAATGAATTCCTCCCCCCTGGTGGATTATATGTGTATTGCATGTATCTAATTATATACATCAGGTTTTTCAAGGAAAAAAATATCACACTGATCATATAGAGGGCTTTAAAACTCATGTATCAAATATGATATGTTTGGCGTTATAGGGTTAATATACAAGTTACCTGTCATTTAAATGCAGCTTATGATAATTTTTCTTTTTTTCTGTTACTGTGGTCTAATTACCATTTCCAAAGCTGTATGTAATATGTGACAAACTGCAAAATCTTCAGTCCACCAAAAATACCTGAATGTAGATATTTGCACTACACAGCTGAAATTTCACAGTACGCTGCATGAGCTGGCCGCATGGTATCCCATGTCCCACAATGCATTATGGTCATCATCTTCTTCTTCTTTTGTTTAATGATGGGTGACAACTAGCATTTATGGTACATTAGCGACGTTTACACTGCTGTAGTCCCAGTGCTGTGAGTTCACTATTCATATACATCCAATATGAATATACCAGTACAGCTCAGGGTATTTAAATGAAAAGTCATGCATGGAAGGTGAAATGAAGGCCCTACATGAAACTATGTTCATCTAAATGAATGTGTAAAAATAGTCTGTCTGTCTCTCTCTCTCTCTATACATATATATACACATACTTGTGTACTCTCTAACAATATTGATAACTCCACATGTCCATATCTTGTATGCAGGATGTAATTGTGAATGAGCAGATTTGTCTACTATTAGGCTTTTTTTTTTTTTTTTTTAATTTACCTTTTTTTGTTCTGTGAGTACTTTGCTATTTTCTATTACTATCATCAACTATGTCATGTAGGACCAGGGGACAGGAGGGTAGGAAGAATGGGACATGCTTAATTGATTGTACTGATGTTTCACTGTTCTCTGTTGTCTCTTAGCTGTCTTAACTCTCTCTTTTTAATTAATATGCTGTAATATATTGTTCTTCCAGGGCACCTATTGTCATCAGGCCAGGGACTACAGCAGGATACTAGCCGTGTTGACTAAAGCTACCCCTTTTTACTCTTATTGATACAATTAATTGGGATTGTTATTAATTGGGATTGTTCACGATACAATAAACAAACACATTGAAATTAAATTGAGAAAAAAAAAGGCTTCCAAAATTTAATATTCAAATGTTCAATGCAAATTAAATCTGCACCAAAAAATGATAGATAAATATGTTAAAAAACAAAGAAAAAAAGTCAAATGTAGTCAAAAAAATATTGTGAATGTGACTTAAGGTACTGATATGAGTACCCGAAAACGGTAAAAATGATTGTAATTTGTAGTATGTGGATTTGACGACGTTTAATAAGATTTTCATAATCATTCAGCTATAAATGGAGAGCATTTTTCTGTATTTTGAGAGTACGTCCTCCGCCAGTCTCAATGAGTTGTTATAATGTTCCTGAACACAACTGTAAACAAAGAGATCTTTCTCTTATTGAGTGGTGGGACTGTGTCAAATGCATCAAACTTGACTTGATATTTCCTGGTTGAATGAGATGTGATGATTAATGACTTATTGACTAGTGTTTTTAAGTGGAGCTATCATTCAGCATCACTCATTACTGTAGTGGGCTTGCATTTTCAGCACTTTGAGCCACTCACTCAAACTGTGATGATATCTGTGTAGTTCAATGAACCAACCCCTCAACAGGCATCATGAGCTGTCTCATACAGGGCATCCTAATATATGGTAATAAATGGAATTGTGTATTTTCAAACATTTCCCTGTGGTCTCCATAAACTGTAAATGCTCTGCTTGGGTCTGAATTCTTCATTAATTCAACTCCACAGGTCCATCTTCAACCCTATTTCTGAGTAATGACACCAGAAATGTGGTTTTGAGCGCTGGCCCTTTAAATGCAAATGAGCCACTTCACACCCCACCCCCTCCAGGTCGTTGACCATGCTGCTCTGTCCCGTTCAGCCACTTGTGTTTGTTAATCCAACCAACAACTGAACATTTTAGGTACACAGGAAATTTACCTGTGTAAAATTGACTCAAACTGAAGAAAATTGTACTCAGATAACATTTGGTTGCTGTCTAAAAAGAATAAATGTTACTCTTTGGGTAGAGCTCTCCAAACTCAATATAGAATCAAATGTACTTTTTTTTGAGGAAAATACTTTTGACTCTAGAAAAATTGCTCAGTAATTTTTCCTGTGTAATCGGCTCAAAGTTTGGACAAATGGTCTTACATAGCACTATAAATAAAGACACTGTTAAATTTGACAATCCTAGTGGTTTTTCTAAACCAGACGTGGGTTTTTCACAAATCTCAGTCTCATTCCAGGTTTTGTGTGTAGCCCATTGTGTCCACTGGCGTTACATGCGGAACCTGCCCATTTAAACACAAATAAAGTGAGTGAGTTTGCAACAGCAGTCATTTTTGTGAAACACTCTGTCTTGCATAATTAGTTCAATTCCCAAAATGTACCTGTGAGAGAATAGATATTCAAAAAAATTGTAGTGCATAATTTCTGTCCTTTTGATCGTGTTACATGCAGAGTTTTGTTTAAAAAATAGCATTAAAAAATATAAAAATGTGTTTTATCTGAAAAATAGTTTCTCTTTTATCCCAGTAAATATTTATTTTCAAATAGACCCAAAGTGCTTCCAAATTTGCTTCATAACATTCATCTACATCTGGTTAGAATTTTTAGCCCAATGTCCTGTTTTTAGCGACCAATTTCATAGAAGCACCCATATATGTATATATGTGTGTGTGTG
>JAPQRP010000011.1:3026359-3040791 GCA_037367295.1 Apogon hyalosoma
ATACAGAGGATGAAGAACTAGGGTATGTAAACTTATGATCAGGGTCATTTGGATAGTTTCTGTTGTCAGTGTGATTTTAAAAAGTGGATTCACCAAACCACTAGCCATGAGTGAAAGAAAGCTTTTTGTATTATCATTCATATTCTCTGAAAAGTAGCCAAAGAATTACAAATTCTGCTGGGGTATGTATACTTATGAGCCCAACTGTATAGCTGTAGTGTCCATCAACAGCATATCATGCAGATTATAATTCGATTTAACTGTTTTAGACTAAATGTACGCACATTGTAAAAGAGTTCAGTTGTAGCTTCTGGAAAAAATGTCAATATTGGGAAACACTCCAGACACAAAAACTAGAGACGATGTTAAACATATTGACATAAGTGACATTAAAGTGAAAACATTTAAGGTGACCTGGGACCTTAAACCACAACTAACTGCTGATAGTGATGTAAGTGTCTGATCCACAACTACCACAAAAGACTTCCATCTGTCACTGATGTTAAAGGGGCGGGGCCAATACAGAGGATGAAGAACTGGGGTATGTAAACTTATGAGCAAAACTATATTCAATCTCTGCTGATGTAAATAAATACATTTTCCAAAATTCTAGGAGTCAAGAATTTTTGCCAGTATGGCCACGAAACGGGTGTTAAAGTCTGTTCTAAGTCATCTTAAAAAGTCTTAAATGTAACTCGTGGAAACCTGTAGGAACCCTGTGTATAAACAACAGAATAGTTCCCACGCCTCCCAAAATGACACATATTAGTATTTAATGATTTTCTGGTCTGTGACAATAGGTTAGCACCCCTTCCAGTTACAGGACAAATGACACAAAATACCCCATAATTTGATAAATGTCAGACATAATGACGTTGAGTCAGTATTAATGTCCCAGTGTGAATTTGTTTTGGTTTTGTAGCTCCAGGAAAAGATCATGGCCGGGGCTGAAACGGCGCGACAAAAAGCAAAGTTCTGTTTTGTTTTGGTGCAGGACACAAACACTGCTCACCTATAGATGCAAAGGTTCAAGAGTGGTTCGTAGAAGTTAAGTGTGAAAGCATCCTTAATCCGCGTTATCATTCCACCCACGACAGGCTTTGTCACCGAGACAGTTCCGAGATTTTACAAGAAATATAACAGTACTGGTGGTTTGAACCCCCTTAAACATCAGACCAGTGTTATGTTTTGTTTTTTTTTTTTTCCAGTGAGGTCGGGCTGCCCTCTGAGCGGATAAGGCCAGACATGTCAGCTAAGTGCTCTGTTCTGAATATAATAGCGACAGTGTAGGTGGTGTAGACATTTCCCTAGGTCATCAAAGAAACCTGCAGCCATTCATCAAACTCCCTTTCTTTTAACATATCATGGAAATTCACCTGGAGAGCGGGGGTGTGAGCGCAACAGAGAAAGAAAATGAAAAGGTGGGGGAGTTGCTGTTTTGATATAATATAGGCTGTTCAGAGTTAATGATGCAGTTCGGTGACAGGAAGGATAAGGATAGAAGAAAAAAAAAAAGAGCTAGGCCATAACCATCTATCATCACGCTTAATTCAAAACATCAGCATGTACAGAATAGGTGGACAAAGGGCAAAGAGATCAGATGCAATGTCTTAACCCTTACTTACTTTTGTCCTTACTTTGGGTTGGTTTAAGAATCAATATCAAATTCATTAATGTTTTACCGCTTAGATTTTTTTTTCTCCTTTAGCCAAGACATGCTCGGTACAATTGATTGGGTGTCAGTTAAAATACAACAGTTTGTGCGTATGTGTGTGTTTTTTTGTTTTTTGGGTTTTTTTTTTGGTAATCATTCAGCTGGTCAGCACACATTAGGCATGAGTTGTTTTTAGCGAGCCTGTCAAAACAAGAGCCGAAATAACTTTGCTAATGGCAAAGTTACACACAGGCAGGACAAAACACAATCGATAGTACTCCTCAATAGCACAGAGGCAAAAGGTGTGAGATGGGTGGACAAGTTCGATAGCATAATTAACCAAACGTTAGAGCTTCACATAGGGTTTCACGTAAAGGTCTGTGGACAGTTAAGTCATGATTATTTTATTTTATTCTCAGTTTATTCTTTAGTTTATATGGGCATGGTCCTCTCCCATGCACATGTTGTTTGTTGTTATTATTATACTTTTTTTTTGTCTTTACATGTATTTTGGTAAGTTTTTTGTTGTTGTTTGTTTCTTTTATATTTTAAATCAACATTGTATTAAACTGTTACGTGCTAAAAAAAAGAAGAAAAACAATGCTGAGCCGGAAAAAAGAAAGACAGGATATTTTTATTTGCCTCGTCTATTTCACTATGTTTTGATGCTGTTCTTCTATAGAGAGAGAGAGAGAGAGAGAGAGTGCATTATTTGATTTCTGGCAGAAAAATATCCTTGATTCTGCTTTAGGATTACACTACCCTTGAAAAGGAGTTGTAGGTGATTCATAATTAGACTATTATTAAATATGTTTTAAACCAGAGGTCTCAAACATGCGGCCCAGGGGCCAAATCCAACCCACCAAAGGGTCCAGTCTGGCCCCTGGGATGAATTTGTGAAATGCAAAAATTATACTGAAGATATTAATCATTTTAGTTCAGGTTCCGCATACAGACCAATTTAATCTCCAGTGGGTCAGATCAGTAAAATACTATCATAAAAACATATAAATAACTCACAACTCCAAATGTTTCTCTTTGTAAATGTAAACATTTTCATGTCATTTTACTGTATTTACACTAAAACAAACTGTCATTTCACAAAAACGCAAATAACCTGAACAAATATGAACATTCTGAAATGTCTGAAGTGCAAGTTTACCAATATTCTGCCTGTTATTAAATGTTTTATGTATTTGTTGATCCACTGTGATCTGTAAGTTGTAATTTACATGTGTACATGATAAACTGAGACATAATATAGTTAAAATTGCCCTTATTTTTCTTAAGAAATTTCAGTTTGTTCATGTTATTCCCATTGTTTTAAAGGATAGTTGGTAGATGTAAACGTTTTCATCACATAATTTTACTTTTTTCACTCTAAAACAAAGAGGAAAGTATGAAGTTGACATTATTTATATATTATTATGTTATTATTTCACTGGTCCGGCCCACTTCAGATTAAATTTGGCTTAATGTGGCCCCTGAACATAAATGAGTTTGACAGCCCTGATGTAAACAATTGATATGTCTTAGAAAATATGCATTACAACTCCCAATTGCATAGGAATTCATACATTGACTTTAAGCTCAGTTTTTGGCAAGATAAATGAACTTGTTTTTTTCTTATCAGTTTATCAGGTAAATGCTCTTTAATCTCACATGTTTCTCAGCTTACTTTATACCTTTTATGAGTTACTTTAGCCTTTCTGTGCTGAATCTGGGTCTAAGTTTACCTGTTTTGTCACCATTAAAAACAAAACAAAAAAAAAAACAAAAAAACATAATTCTTCCGTCGGTGCCTCTGACCACAGTACCCCTGTCCCAGAGTGTCTTCAATGCACTGGTCCTAATGTGTGCTATATGCTAATGCTAATTAGCATTAGCTGAATTTCCCTACGGAGACAATAAAATGAGTTAACGTTCAACCTTTTAAGTTTTAATTTATTATTTGTAATTTGCCACAGGGGACTTTACTGTGAAATGTCAAACACATCTGCCTTAATTTAATATTTATTAATTATCAGCTGTGAGGGGCACCTTATTGTGGACTGTCAAACACAATGTTGACCAAAATTTAGAGTATGATTCTGTAATTTTTATATGCCAAACTAAGTTTTATAAGGGTTATATGTTACCAAAACCACCACTGAATCAACACTATTTTTCCACAGACTGTATCAGTCACTGGATAAAGTTTAAAGCTCTTTGTCTGGATTATGATATGATCAAATTTTCCTCTTCAACCAGTTATTTCCACAGTTATTCAAACTAATACTGTTTTCTAATCGTCATGTGCTGCATCAGCTGATAGTTTACATTATAGCTGTGTTTTTAGACAGAAAACAGCTACAGTAAAACTACAAATCATTATTTTCTCTTCAGTTTGTGTTGTCAACAGCTGCAGTAAAGTTGCAATTTCAGCATCAAACTCCATTCTTTTCATTTAGTGCTGTGTCCAGTGGTGAAAACAATAACAATGCTTCTATTTTAACCCTGCTCCCCGAAGGACAGGCAAGGGGTATTGTTTTTGATTCGGTTTGTTTCTTTGTTTGTTTGTTAACACTCTAGCAGCAAAACTATTGGTTGAATTCATACCAAATTGGGTTTGTAGATTGCCAGTGATCCAGAATAGATGTGAGTACATTTTGGATAAAATAGGTCAAAGTTTAAATTTTTTCAATGAATTTTTAAATCCTTTTTTTTCCAAATTTACTTATGATGGGCGAAATCTAAAATGTCTGTAGCAGCAAAATTATTGATTGAATTCATACCAAATTGGGTTTACATATTACCAGTGACCCAGAATAAATGCCATTACATTTTGGGAAAAATAGGTCAAAGTTAAACATTTTAAATCTTTTTTTTCCTCCTATTTACTTATAATGGGCGAAATATCTAATGTCTGTAAAAACATCAATTTTGTTTCAATTTACTTCAAACTTGGCACATATTTAGAGGCACATAGACATGATGACATCAGCTGGATCCATGATAAAATAAGCTACAATATGTGCGAGGGGTGGGGTTTGTTGTGCCTGGCACCACTTATAGATAGATAGATAGATAGATAGATAGATAGATAGATAGATAGATAGATAGATAGATAGATAGATAGATAGATAGATACTTTATTATTCCTGAGGGAAATTCAAGAATAGCTTTGTTACTTTCTTTGATTCTAAAAATAGTTGTTTTTTGCCCGTTGTCATCCCCAACTCGGGATTGGTTTTCCTCACCATTGAAGACCATTAGAGCGACTCAAAACTCCCTCTAGTGGTCACATACATTCAGAAGTTGATGAGAAGTATAAATACTGAACAAATGAGAAAACAATAGGTAAATAAAAATAAATACAGGCTCACTATTTGTCAAGCAAAAGGTCAATGTTGCAGTTTTTTTCTAATATGCTATAACTTAAAATTAGAAACAATATCTATTATAAGGTCTAGTGCTTTTGTGAAGTGGTTACATAACAAAGGTACCAGCACCACAGCCTACAGTATATCTCAGTTTGTGTTTGGCTGGATGTAAGCTAATAGTTTACTGAGACGAGCTGTGGGATTTGTACAGTATACAGTAGACTGGAAAGTTCAGGCCTCATTGCGCTCTCCTTACGTGCGGGGAAGGAATGCATGGTCCACTGGGCCATAACATACTGTATATGATTACACCAAAAGGCCATTTCACCAATAACTGAAGAAACTGTCACGAGTGAGAACATGGGGGTAGGAGTGGGGTGGTTGAAATGCATGAGGTGAGGAAAGTGTAACCTGGAGAGAGATAGACTTTATGGATTACCTCTCCTTACATCTAACAAGCCCACCTACACACAGTGACAGACACATATGGTTCTCCCTGAATACCACTCATCCACGATCACAAGCGCACAGGGGGCAGGATAATAACCTGCCCTCAGCTTATCACAGTGTTCTCCTCACCAGACTGAAACAGCACAGAAAATTGTGTATTGCTGTTGGTGATAATGGGAGATGACACATGTGTTCGTCAGCGTCTGCCCTGAATCTGGTGAACATATGATCCCAAGGTTCGTGTTTGCGCAACCGAAGCTGGAGTTGGAGAAGAGGGACATTTTTTTTTTTTTCAAACCGTACAAAAAAATAGGTTATGTCTTCAGGTACAGAATAGATTTACTCTGTCACATGGGTGGCTTATTTGAGTTTGAGCACTCTGGATATGTCAAGTAGTATAGAACTGTCAGGGGCCGAACACACTCGCCTTATTTCTGCACAGAAGTTGTCACAAGTTCCTTAAGGAAGCCAACGCAACTAGAAAACTATTCAAGGAATATGGGTTTAACAAGACGCCTGTGTAGCTAATGCCGGGCGTACACTTTAGGACTGTCAGACCGGCTGTGAATATGACGTGGGTGCAGTGACAGATCAGGCCCCAGCTGGACCAGCATCTGCTCTAGTCTGGCTCACAGTGCGTTTGCAGTTGGTAGATAGAAGCATGTACACCACAAACAAAAAGGTAAGGATATTCTTCAAGGAGCTGACGAAACATGACGTACTTGTGTTAGACAAAACATAAAAAAAAAAAAAAAACAAGCAAAGAAAAGAACATCTTCATTTTGGCTTCTGTTGACTTGAATAATGTAAAAATTGGACCAGAAAAACAAGCACCTCAAGGGTACAGTTGTGAGTATTATCGTAATGTTCAACTTGGCAGCGTTCATTCAAGCCGAACCATACTGAACTCAATGTAATAGGAAACTAACAAATGGGAGGACCAGGGGAATGTAAAATAAAAAAGTGGACAGATAAATAAATAGCACCTAGGACAAAAAAAAAGAAAATCCTTAACTTTTTGTTTGTAGTGTAGTTTCAAGTAATTAACACCAGTATTCACACAAACATGTTTAATGTGTGCAAATGATGCTAATTGATAGTAAACACCTACATATGATTTGATACAGGAGTGAGAGTGACAGTTAACAGTTTGGTCGTCCACCTGGAGAATAGTCCGGTCATGACTGATGCGTTTCTATTATCAGTATCAGTTCAACTTGGCTCAGCACAGTTTGACTCGGCTTGGCATCTGCACGCTTGTATTTCCGCTGTAGTTATAGTAGCACCTCAAGCAGATGATTGTCATGGCGACATAGTGTAAACTAAAGTGACATTGTGTTCAGCACAACACAATTAGCGAGGCAACAGGTGAGGAGGATGAAGCATAAAATTGTAAATCATTCATTCATACATTTGTTCAATTATATATGTTATTTATTTATTTATTTTATTACCCCGCCCCTTAAGGGGGAGGCAAGGGGTATTGTTTTTGGTTTGGTTTGTTTATTTCTTTGTTTGTTAACACTTTAGCAGCAAACTACTGGTTGACAGTGACCCAGAATAGATGTCATTACATTTTGGAAAAAGTAGGTCAAACTTAAATTTTTTTAATGAATTTTATTTTTTTTCCCCCCCATTTACATATAATGGGCGAAATTTCAAATCACTATAAAAAATATCAATTCTAACTCAATTCGTTTAAAATGTTGCAGAGATATAAAGGTTCATTTTAGTCACCACTCGGCAAAATTTTTTGACATTTTTTGTAAAATTTTTAAATTGACTGCACTGCACGGTGCATGTCTCACTCTGTGAGCCTATATAATCATTTTACTTGACTGTTTTAATTTTTGCATGGTTCATGTCGGATTTATTTTAAAACCCTTGTGTTTTCATGTGTGCTCATGTGAAAACCTATGCTGTTTTACATCACTGGTCTGTTGTCTTGTTTTGCATGCTGCCAGTATTTTAACAGGTTCCGTCTGCTTTCAAGGGACAACAGTTGAAATTGTTTAATTTGGCAAACACTAGCACATTTACAGTATGGTTGATTGATATACAGTGTTCCTAAATAAATATACAAATAAACAAATAAATAATAGTAATTAAAAAAAAAAAAAAGAATCAACACTGATATTTCCATGCTCATGCTGTCCTACATTGCAACATGACACACATATACAGTCATGGAAAAAACTATTAGACCATCAAAAGTCATCAGAAACAATGGTTATGCAATCAAGTCCTAACTCCTATGTGTATCATGTGACTAAAACAGACAACAACAACAAAAAACATGGAATGCCTTAAAGCGCTGTTTTTGTCAGTACAATGACATAGATATTGATGTAAGAACTGAAGTGATTTTGGTTATTATCAAGAAAACATGGAAAATGGATAGATATCAGCTCTGAAATTAAACTACTATGAGCTATTTTGGTTTTTATCATATTTGTCCAAACAAATGGACCTTTAGTTGGACCAGGCATTAAAAATGAACAAGAAATTGAAGAAAACAAGGGGTGGTCTAATATTTTTTTCCATAACTGTATCTATTAACGTAGCAGTTATTATGATGCATTATTTTACCTGACATTTGGTATTATTTTTGGCTCACTTGGAACCTCAGCAAAGGTGATGCTATACAGAAATCGTATTGGATGCTGTTGATGCTGACACTGTTATGCAGTGGAAATGCCAACAAAGCCACACTAAGCTGAAGTGAATTGATCGATACCACCAATGGAAAAGTGAGATAAGTTTGTAGTGCAGTGGATTGACTAGTAATTAGGTTTATGCTCCTCTGACTGTCAAGAACTAATTCCTGCACAGCTGGTGGAAGCAGGTTTTAAGGGCAATGTGTCCCCTCTTTGACTATTTCAGGTTGTTAAGTGTGTCCTTAGTATTAGAAGAGGTGTGGAATTTATTGTGTTAACACAGGAGAAATGGATGCTTCTATGAAACTGGTCCCTAAAAGTCCAAACCAGATGTAGACTAATGTTATGAAGCAAGTTTGGAAGCACTTTGGGTCTATAAATATTTACTGAGATAAAAGAAGCTGTATTTCAGATACAACACATTTTTATTTGATGCACGCATACAAAAATCCGCATGTAACACGGGCAAAAGGACACAAAAATTATGTGCAACTATTTTTTTCGAATATCTTTTTATTCTCTCGCAGGTGCATTTTGGAAATTGAAGTAAATATTGCAAGGCAGAGTGTTTCACAAAAATGACAGCTGTAAAAAAAAACATCACTTGAGATTTATTTGTGTTTAAATGGGCAGGTTCCACATATAACACAAATGGACACGATGGGTTACGCACGAAACCTGGAATGAGACTGAGATTCATGAAAAACCTGCATGTCTGGATTAGAAAAACCACTAGGATCATCAAAGTTAACACAGTGTCTTTATTTATAGCGGTATATGAGACCATTTACAGCCATGTTTTCAGATCAAATGCACTGACACCTATAGGTAATTTTTTGTCCCAATTTTGGTCCTGTTTTTGGCCCCAATATTTGATTAAAAATTCATTAATTCGGGGATGGATCAGAGCAAGAGGGTAATTTTTTTTATATTTATCTGAGGTCATCATTAGGTACATTCTGAGGGAAAATATGTCTACATTTCTCTTTTATTGTTGGGTCTAAAAAAGCTGGCAAAGTGCCAGATACTAAAATAAACCAAGTTCATGGAAAGATTCAAATGTTACTTGAGTTATGAGAGGTGTAGTATCAAGGGTTTAGGGGGTTAGCTGTTAACCCATTTTCACCAACATGGAACCAATGACATTCTGGATTGTAAATCTAATAGTGACCATTTTTTGAGGATTTGGTTGTTGGAGTATTGGTTCCCAGCTAGAACAAATAAGCAGTAGGCTTTCCCTAAACATTAAGTGTGAATTGTTTTGGATGTGTCATATTTTACAGGTTGAAGAAATGTTAGAGTCTGAGAAAGGAGTAGGGAAAAAATGTGTAGATCTGATGAACCCACTGAGGATTAGCCTCTAATGTGTTAAAGGAAAGGCAGTAAAGTAGAATAAAACAGAGTGGCTGGTTTCACAAAAGTACAAATAATTAGCAGCCTTAATAAAACTTTAGAATTGCAGAGAATAAAAAAATGTATTGCTAAAAAAAAAAAATCCGTTTTCTTATTGTCGTCTGCTGACTTCTCTCTGCAGCATCCTCTGTTAATAACACAGTGAAATGATTCTTCTTAAAAACCTGTGCAAAAGACAGATTAACGGATCAAACAGGACATTTTCTGTTGTCATGGTTGGGGTCTCGGTGAGAGTTAAGATTATTTTTAAACACTGTAAAACCCCTAAAGGCCCACAGTTAATGCTGATGGTAAAGACCGCTTCATATGAGTGGATGCTTCATAAGTTTAACAGTAGGGATGGGACCACAGCTCCATGTTGGGAGCCGTTCTGGTCTGACATAACTATGACTGCCAGTCAGCAGGATGACAGCTGATCTACTTCCCTTTAGTATTTATTTATTTATTTATCTGTTGTTTTTTTTTAAATTTATTTATTCTTTTTAAGAACTTCCACGCTTTGTAGCATTTTTGATGCTTTTCATTTATGTATAAAAGCCCTGTTTGTTAAAGGAGGGGTACGAGATCTTAGAAAAATGGTTCGAGCAAGCTACATGTTGAAAATACACAATTCAAAAGTCCAAGCCCCTTTTTTCAGACGTCCCCCCGTAGCCACGCCTCCAGAATACTGGCACGTGCAATGCTTGTTCCCGAGGGTTCACGAGCGCTGCACAGCAACAGTTCGCCCAGCTCCGGCTCCAGCTCTGATCCCAGCTCCGGCCCCGGTCCATGCATGCCTCACTCAGTCTCCTCTAACACCCCCACTCTAACAGAAACAGCCCCAGTTCATACCTTTCTGACTAACGTTACATTTCCTAGTGATTTATGTTAGTGACAAAACAGTTTGCCGGTGAACTTTAAATCCTAATAGAGCTAATATAACCGGTCAAGCTCAGGCTCCGGCTTCCTTTCCTGTACAAATGCTCCAGTCCTCTGAGAACGCATGACTCATGTACAGCGAGGGGGGCAAATGGCAGTGGAGTTTGACAGACCTATCAAAGTTCAATCATTTCGATTGGGTGCTTAAAATGATTGGAAGGTGTTTTTTCAGTCCTGTCTGTTCCACAAGGGGATTTTAAGAAATATAGTAAAAAATGCTCCAGGGAAACATCTCGCCCCACCTTTAACATTAAGCAACATTGTATGATTGTCATGTACCAAGTGAAAACTCCAATAAAAACTTGAGTTAAAAAAAAAAAATAACCCTGTGCAAACAAAGCCTGGTTCACTTGAGGCACATAGGCTCCAAAAATCCCAAACCAGACCAGTTCAAGAACCGAAACTGAGTCAACAAAGCTGTCTAACAAGAACAATAATGGTCGTCTTTTCTCTCGGCTCCACCCCCAAAAAATAAATTATGTTTATAACAAAGATTAATGAAAAAATAAATAAATGGCTCATTTTTCTGAGGAAGATTGTTTCCTTTTGTAAAATTACATTTTATAATTTACATTTTATCTGCCGCTCCTATTCTACTACACAGTAGAGCTGTCTTCTGCCTTATTTAATTACCCATACTTAGAAGGACTGCATTGTGGGGCAGCTGCTGGCTCACCTGGAAAAGCCCACACCACACAGGTCGAGGTCTTACCACAGCGCTGGGGTTTGATTCCAGCCCGAGGCCATTTGCTGCATATCATTCTCTGACTCTTTTTTCCCCACCTATTTCCTGTCATTCTCCACTTCGGCTCTAATAAAGGCCAAAATGACATCTTTTGAAAGAGTTATTGTAGCGCAGGGATGTAGGGTTGAACAATATTTTGGCATTTATTTTTCACTAACACATAAAAGTGATGCATGCTCCCTAATGCCTGTAGAATATGATTTGTAGGCCTGGACATCTTTGTAGCACCACAACGCTTCATTCATTATTCATTTAATTTTAATGGTATGCCGTGACACATTTTACCTTTATCAAAAAATTGCAGCTCCTGTGATTTGAATATTGTACTCGGCCATATTGCTATTTCAATAATTAATTGGTAAGCCTTACTTCAAACTAACCTGAAGGAAGTATTTGTCAGCTAAAGTATATTCAGGATGGGATGTTTTGTAGGGGTAAGAGGCTATGAGAGCTGGCAGTGAAGTGGTTTTTGGGGGGAAAAATACAAGAAGCAGTGAAGGGGATAGTCTTTTCCATGTAGAATTTGGCACCAGGGTATATCTGCCTAATTTACTGACTTTGGAATCGGTTTGTTTGCAAGAATGAAGATGAGATATCAGTGCTTTGGAGAAAATGATATTAAGAGATCAGCAAAAAATTGGCATGTGTAACCCTTTATAGGGCATTTATAGAAATATTCTGAAACTCAAAATTCCAACCTCAGTGCGTTATTGGAAGACATACCAAGACTTTATTACTTTTGTGAAAAATTTCTACATTTTTTACTGTCATAGAGAAAATCAAGGTCAATTCAGGATGCCAAAATGGCAAAAAAAAAAATCCAAGGAGTATATATAAAAAGATTAGTGCTGTCAAACGACTAAAATGTTTAATCAGTTTAATCACAGGGTGGATTAACTTTGATTAATCACGATTAAATATCATTCATTTTTAATCTATATTAATTGTGTTTCATTTTGCATGAGTAAACAGACTAAAGAAAGAAGGAATATATGCACTCAGTGTGTTTATTAAACACCAACAGTTTCAACAAAACATCTTGAAACAGCTGTTCCGTCTTGGGGTTTTTTTGTCCTCATATTTCCATCCAGAGGTCAATGTGCTGTTTAGTGTCTTCCATCTTTTTGGGTTGGTTCTGCTGCCTGTCACCACTGGATCAACTGCGCATTTGCACATGTGTGACGCTAACTCTACTTGGACAAACTGCCCCAAATGCGTTACCTGAGACGTTCAGAGTCATACTGTGCTGCAGATGGGTTAATTGTGTCAACATTTTTAATCAGATTAATCATGATGATGGATTATTCTGCGTTAATTTTGACAGCCTTAAAAAAGCTACAAGAAAAACACATGTAATGTGAAACCAACATATATTTTACAAAATTAGAGCATCAATTTTAGAACATTACAGCAACATAAGCGCTGATACAGACACTTGTCAACATATACATTATCACTTTGAACATCATTACTCACACTAGCGCGGTGACCTGTTGGACCTGAGATTGTTGCCTCACTGCAACTGTTTGCTGTCACTGTCTTGTAATGTTTGTGGAAATTACCAAAAATAGTCAAATGCCTGATAAAGGGTTAACAAACACTGAAGAGGAATGCTTCATGGACCTCCAGACAGTAATGAAAAATGGTAAAAGAGGTGCTGTTTGATGAAGGGACTGTCAATGCACATAAATAAAATAAAAAACCAAGGCCCTCTCTTATCATTTTAAAATGCCTTTATTAATTATGGCATGTGGCCTTCATTCGGGGGTGGGTGGGGGGTTGGGGGGTGAAGGCCATCAGGCTGAAACACGTAGAGGCTCAGTGAGGTCCTTTGAGAAAAGGCATAATTAATAAAGGCATTTTAAAATTATAAGAGATGGCCTTGGTTTTTGTATTTTCTGTGCAAAGGGTTAATAA
Source organism: Apogon hyalosoma (assembly GCA_037367295.1). Taxonomy (NCBI): domain Eukaryota; kingdom Metazoa; phylum Chordata; class Actinopteri; order Kurtiformes; family Apogonidae; genus Apogon; species Apogon hyalosoma. The sequence continues at coordinate 3,039,476 of JAPQRP010000011.1, forward strand.
TGTTTGCTCTATTCCATTCTGCAACAAAACTTGAAGGGTCAGGATGACAAAGTGCCAAAGTCAAAGAGTAGTGCAGAAATATATTCTTCAAAGGTTTGTCCACACATAGAATTTACCCTGTGTTTATCCATTTTTCTCTTCTCTGTCAACGTAGAAAATGTGTTTTTAATAGAAAATTAAGATGTATGTCGTTTAAAACTCGTGTCCAGGCACAAGCTCTATTACGCAGGCAGGTCAGGAGACGACAGCTCTGCTCAGGTACAAAATAAATAAAGGTTCATTCTTTCATCTATCACATAAATGAAAAGCAGAGGTTTTTACAGTCATTTAGCTTGCAGGATTAAAAGGTTTCCAAACACTTTGCAGCACCTTCACCTCGAAGTCTCAGTAAATATCCATCTATATCTGTTTTTGTTTAGTGTTTCGCTGTGCAGATGAAAATCCAAAGACATTTTTCTTTCAGATTTGTATGAAAACAACAAAGCGTGGTCCACGTCGGGCAAGGTCAGGCAGTTCCAATCGAATGGTGCTTTAATCAGGGAAAACCATTTGCAGTGACACATGCATCACCTCAGTGGTCACCATTACTGAGAGGAATAAGTGGAGTAAAATGAGAGGAGAGTAATTACCTCTTCCACCTATATATACTTCATCATCTTCTGCAAAGAGGATAGGGGGGGCTGTGAGGCTTGGGAATATATAGTACACCTTGAGAAAACTCCCATATATTTCTGAAATATTAATACTTGACATTCCTGAGCCAGATTCACAGTGGCATTATTGTGTGAAGAGGTGACACATTCTAGTGATTGGGTGATGATGACATTCAGTCTGAAAACACACTTCCTGTGCACATTCACTGTCATTTTGAATGAGAGGCAGGCAGGCAGGATGGCTGCTTTCTGCTCGACAGTTTTTACCTGCATTTTCATGGAAATTAAAAGCTGCCGACATCACCTCTCGCCTGCATTAATGTAAATGGAGCTCCTCGGGCGCATACAGTTGTGCTCATAAGTTTACATACCCCAGCAGAATTTGAGATTATTTGGCAATTTTTCAGAGAATATGAATGATAATACAAAAACTTTTCTTTCTCTCGTGGTTAGTGGTTTGGTGAAGCCATTTATTACCAAACAAATGTGTTTGCTCTTTTTAAATCCAACTGACAACAGAAACTATCCAAATGACCCGGATCAAAAGTTTACATACCCTAGTTCTTTATCCTCTGTATTGGCCCTTTTAAAGGTGGGGTACGAGATCTTAGAAAAACGGTTCGAGCAAGCTACATTTTGAAAATACACAATTCAAAAGTCCAA
>JAPQRP010000011.1:3058663-3071462 GCA_037367295.1 Apogon hyalosoma
TAAACTAGGAATTATGAAAGAGCTGCAGCATCTGAAACCCACCACAAGGAACATTTGACAGATAAACAGTACCACAGGGCTTCAGTTTCAGCTTCACAGTTTGTCTTTTATGGATTGGGATTGTCTCTGTCAACTCGCCATATATTTTTTATTAGTAAATTTTTATTTTTATCAATTACTAGAAATTTTAGGTGACCCCATTTGAATTCCAGGCGACCCCATGGTTGAAAAACACTGATAAAGACAAATCAACATGACACCAAATATATATGTACATATATATGTGCAATAATGAGGGACATCTAAGTTCATCCTTTACAGTATTTATTTTGTATGTCATTTATGTTTGTTTATACTGAAACTTTTTATTTATTTATTCATTTGTTTTTTACACAATTATTCTCTGCACTTTTTTGTTTAATGTTAATTTTACTTTCACTTCTGAGAATATGCACCAAAATTACGTCATTCTACAGTCTTCTGTCATATAATAAAAGGCAACGTTTTTAAATGTGAATCTGAGGAAACACACTATCCATAAATAGCAGAAAAATAACAAATTAGGTCTGAGTCATAGAGTGCATAAAGGTTTGCAGAAAGAGATGCAAAGCAGAAGTACATCCTCATGCATCTAGTGGAGATTTTATTCTCTCATGGATTTGAAGTAAAAGTTGAGCTTCAGTTGTTCTTGGAAATAATTTTGAGGCAAATACTGATAATTATTATTCATAGAGAACTTCTGAAAACAAAGAACAAAGCACTTAAAAAAGAACAAATAAACAAAACAAAAAAAACAGATCAAAACAATGAAAGTTAACAATAAAAACACAAGCGACTTCGATATTTTTCCAGTGAATGCCTGTTTTTAAAAGAGATGTCGACCAGGCAATATACTGAGCCTGAATTCTAAATATGTGGAATCTTTATTCCAGATATCAAAAGTGATGTTGTGGAAAACAGAAATGGAAAGCATGTGTGTGACAAAAGTGATGTGATTGTCATTATGGACATCTGAATTGTTCATTTTGACAAGAAAATGTGACTTAACAGACGTGTGAAATATATCCAGTTTAATGTTACACAGCCACTTGATTTTGGTGAGGGCCATAAAACTTGGACATACGTTGAAGTACATTTTCTACCAGTAAAAACGAGGATGTCTTCATTTAACACTGGAACTAACAGGAACAGACTTTTTGCCTGGAGCAATGCTATTATGGATATCTAAAACGTAATCACAGATAGGAGTATTGGCTGATTAAATGTTGAGATTGTATTTACATGGCTTAAACTGACATTTTAGTTGAGATCATCAAAACTTTCCTCCTTCAGCATGGAATGAAAACATGCCGACACTGTCAAACTGCACAGAAATCATCAGCAAACAAAGTAGTAGTGAAGGGGGGCTTTAATCAATACAGCTGTCTGCAAAAACTGTATCAGAGCTCATGTGGTATGTATGCAGCGTTGCCTAAAAGTGACTGGATTTGTGATGTATCTTCTTCGGGCGTACATGGATAAATGCGTAGACTGTGTACGCCGCCTTGTTTGGTTTTCAAGATTTAGTGACTCGGCAGATCTGATGTAGAGCAGCTGCAGCCGCCGCCTTTCTCCAGTGATAATCATGTCGACCACAATTATAATAGTGTTGCAGTGTAATCATTAATTATATAAGACAAAATACAGAAAAGCCATAATTTATGACTCCATGATCTAATCCAGGTGTCACATAACCATCCTTTGAGATGTAGTCACATGACCTTAATGGTCATTTTCTCACTTTTAACAAACTGTAGGTGAGTTACAACAAATCTCTTGTAAGTTTTCCTCTTTAGCTCACCAGTCGATAGGCCATGAACAATTGTGAATGTGTTGTCTGTCATTGTCTTCATCGGATTAATTTCAAGTTTTATATGTAGCTTCGTCGGGACAATGTCTATAAAGTGTCTTCACACTTTTGAGAGATTCAGATTTTCACATTTTTGGTGAATTTTTGAAATATTAAAAATTTGCTTTACTTATACTGGTCCATATTTTGATGGGTTATAACATGCAGTGGTTACAGATATCAATTAAGTTCCTACTGAGCACTGATAGGAAGTCATATATGGACTGATTTAATTAGCTGAGTTCTCCTCCAGTGAAAGTACCAGCCACTTCTATTGGGAAATAGATCTCCTGCATCTGGACCACAGGACTGGAACATAGAGACAGAACCGGACAACCTCAAAAATTCAAGTTGTTATTGATTCTTGATAGATCATGCCGATGAGATACAAGGACATTGGTCCCACTTTTTTGGTGTTATCTGACTGCAAACTTAACATTTTTGCATCATTTTGACCCATATTATTGCAAAGCTTTGACAACAGCAGATGAAGTAGACATCAGTCTGCATTATCCTGATCGTAAGTCTGTGACGGCTGGAGTGTTTTCCATTATTTAATTTTGTCTAACCGAAGATTCATAATGAACCAAAAATAAAGTAACTCTGAAGCATCTGTATATTTCCTGGAGCAACAGCTCACACACTTGTGGGTGATTCTTCACTGTCTGAAGTCATCATTTCATGTCATTATTTATATATTATAAGAGCAGCAAAATAACATATTTCACAAACTCTGCAAGTTAAAATGAATTGAAACTGAACTCTAAAGTGCACACAGGTGGTAAAGAGTCACTAGATAAACATGTTTGTGCTGCCAACTCATAGTACAGTCATAGTCTCTGTAAAATACTCAGACCTTTTAGAATGAAAAGCAAGTAGGAAAGTCAGGACAGTGCAGCTATTTCGTGATGCATCGATCCCTCTGAAAAGGAGATTATTTGACAAATCAAGATCAATTACAATTTAAGACAGTGAGATCACCCAGTCCTATTCTAAATGCATTATTTTTGAATGCTGCTACTTCTAATTGAGTTCTTCAATATATTATGATGCATATTTGGTGCAATAAAGCCCTGTCATTAAGCAAACGAGAGGAGAGAGCAATGCAAAGCACATCACTCATTTTAGCCCCTTTTTTTTTTGTTCCAAGTCTAATTTATATTTGTTTGCTGTGAGTCTGTTTTTACATGATTCATCCTTGCTGTAGACAACTGGAGAGACCATTATTCAAAAAAGCGAGGCAGGGCCTGAAATCTAAGCAAAATAGAGGATTACAGTGCTAAGGTAGCAGTTTCTCTGCCGCAGTCATCGCTGCTGGCCAAATTAGTTTCTGATTCTGATGCGAGTCGAGGCTATCGTCTTTGTTTAGCAGAACAACAATGAGTTAAAGGTTTGAGGACAAATAAAAATCAATCAGCATCCAAGATTTTCTGTATATCCAAGAGTCTGCAAGGAGAGTGCACACACACACTGGACATATGACAGCGTATGATTCCACCTCATTCTCATATTCCATTAACGGGAGCATGGCCTTGAATATGCCGTACTTGGCAGATTCCACCCCGAGCTTCGCTTTTTTTATGCTCTTTTCTCATATATCATCTGAGTCAAACAAGTAAATAAATAATAGCATCGCCGCTCATGAAAACTAGGTTTAATTATCCACAGGCAGCTTAATGGGAGGTGGGAGTGCTTTCTTTTTTTGTGTGTTTTTTTTTCCAAGGGGTGACAACCTCTATGCCTTGAAACTGGCTACACACACAGAATCACACACACAGACAACCACATCCAGCGAACACAAAGCCATTCATCATGGTGTCACCGGGGAGTCGGTGAGGAGGACTCCTGTGTAAAAAGCTCTTGAATTAGAATTCTATTTCACATGTTTACTGTACTCTAACTTGCTGGTGAGGTCTGTTAGGCGAGTGGGATGAAGTGGCCCTTCGTTCTGCAGTAGGCAACATGACTAAGCCACAGTTTTTAGAACTTATGTGAACAAGTGTTTTTGACATTGAACTCCAAGCATATTGCATTTTAAAGATGTGCATTTCTCCACATGGAAGCCCTTAAGAATGACTCCTGATTCTAAATTATGCCTATTATTTGAATGGATTAGCCCCTTGTACACGGCATTTATGTTCTGGGAAGACTTCACCTTTATTCCGGAACGACGTCTGTATGGTGGATCATTTGGTCCCACCTCTGTAACGCCCCTGGAGGTAGTAACAGAGCCCTGATAAAGGTGGAATCAGGATTCTGGAACACTATGTAAAAGGAACACCTCTTGTTCCGCAACCAAAGTGTGACGTTTTGATGATGTATTTCATGTGGATTTTTGGATAAAAAAAATAATGTAAAATAACATAAAAATGTGTTATATCTGAAAAATAGTTTCCCTATTATCTAAGTAAATATTTTTTTTAAAAATAGACCCAAAGTGCTTCCAAACTTGCTTCATAACATTAGTCTACATCTGGTTTGAATTTTTAGCCCCATGTCCCGTTTTTAGGACCAGTTTAATAGAAGCACTCGTATACAAATAGGAACAACATCACACACCCCAAATCATCACTGACTGTGGACATTTCACACTTGACTTGAATTCATTTGAAGTCTGTACCGCTCCACTGCTCCAGAATTTGTAAAGAAGGAGCTGGTTTTAATGAACGGTTCCTGTCTGTGTCACATGGATAAATAATACTCAGTTTTTTTGAAGGGCCAGTGGATTTATGTGATGTTTAAAGGGAGTAGCGAGTCACTCTGCCGGTGTCCCACGGTGAGGAAAGCTAACGTCACAGGACCTTTGACCAAAGTATCAGAAAGTGACCAGAGGGGGTCAGAACCACTAAGAAACAACTTTTAGAGTCAAAGAAAGTGATAAAAGCTAGAAGCACTGTTGTGGTTTTCTCCACTGGACACAGCTCTAAATGAAAAGAATGGAGTTTGATGATGAAATGGCAACGTTTCTTCTTTGATTACGAGGCTTATGAAGATAAAAAGCAATTATGTGGTGTTATTATCTTTGCTAAGCTGCAGTTTGTTGGTCTACGGTTCAGACTAAACTGTGACAGCTCTGACCTTGTTTGGTTGATTCCAAACAGATCTTTAGTGCAGCCACTGACAACACATACAGAAAACAGAGGTGATTTGAGGTTTCACTGAGGTTGTTTTGTGTGTAAAACCAGAGCTAGGCTAACAGAGCTATAATGTAAACTATCAGCTGATGCAGCACATGACAATTTTAAGACACAGTTTTATAAGCGGCGATGAGTTTTAGTTTGAAGTAGAAAACTTGATGATACCATAATTTAGATGTGTGGAAACAATGATCTTTACACATTATTCAGTGAGTGACACAGTCTGTGGATACATAGTGTTGTTTCATTGGTAGTTCTGGTTGCTGTGAGTTTGGAATATCAATATTACATAGAACCCCTTTAACACATAAAGACCCAAACATCCACTGTCGACCAAAACCATCTACTGATCTAAACAGTCTAATACCTGTTGATCCACTAATCCTATCAATCCATGTAAATAACTGGCGTAAAATACAGTTTGTCATATTTTTATGGTCATCAGATATGACCCATTTGGACGTTCAGAGGCTCCGTAGTTACCATGGAAACACTGTCATCTTCTACAACATTGATTCACCAGTAAAACCCATGGATTTGGATCAGTGACAGTGGATGGACACAGTTTATGTTCAGTTAATGATAGATTTGCTGAAGAAGTCACATTTTCTTCAGTTTTATCTGTTTTTGATATAATAACCATCAACTTTAATCTGAGCTTTTATGAACATCTAAATGGTCAGTGAATTAAATGGGGGAAAATACTTGATTTTCACTGAAAAAACGCAAAGTAAAGAAGATAATGTTACAATTAATGGTAATAGATTACTTAATTAAGGTTAAATAAAGAGAAAAATTCATTTGGGAACTGACACAAAAGTATCACTGGATCTTTATGGGTTAAGAAAACATTTAAGATTTAAATATTTTTGTACATTTAATACTTCATCAGCATCAGAATGTGAAGACTTCATTAATCCTGGAGGGAAATTGTGCAATTATAAATTGGGAGATTTTCAAAACTTGTAGTGAACCTTATTTTTTCTTACTCGGTTGCAAAAAACTTCTGATTTGTATTTTTGTAAATACAGTTTCTTATGGATGAAAGAAGTATTGACGTATATTGCAGAAGTGGTTTTCTTCTTTGAAAAATTGATGCACTAGTAGAAAACAGTTTAGTGTTTTTCATTTCTTTTTATACCTGTAGTTTTATTTATCTATTTGTACTTGGGCAGTTCAACTTGTTTTTCTCCCTGTGAAAATACTTTTTGCATATTCACTTCTATGTGTACTTTGACCATGAAAACTCATGTTTTGCTCATGGGGACTTCATTGGTGTTGAAACACCATTGATTTAATAGCATCCTATTTTGGGTGCAAGGACAAAATAAGCAGTAATTTGACTTCAGACAGTGCACCATCTGTCTTTAGTCTCTGTGTGTCCTTATGTGTGAACTCATTACTGACCAGATTTTTGTCAAAGGTTACTGTGTGCTTCGACCCCTTCCCTTCTCCTTTGATGGGAAAGGTGAGCTGTTTGCACTGAATGTTGAACTACGTAATAGAAAATGACTGAGCTATCTCTTTCAAACTGTTGATCTTTCATGGGTGAAATGAAAACCTTTCATGTTAGGAGGATGCAAAAGGCCAAAGTGGGTGAGGAAATCTCAGACAAAAATTTCAGCCACGCTTATTTAATTATTTCCTTCCCCCATCTCCTTTTTTTTTTCTTTTCCAAACTTTAAAGTCAGTGAACGGCAACAATGACATTTGCATTTGAAGCGATATCGGTTAAAAAAAAGATTAACATTCAAAGGTGATAAAGCTGGACTGGTGATTGCACATCAAATATGCATATGAGGATTCCTCATTAGCATGCAAATACACACACACTGGGTTTTGTTTTGTTTTTTTTTTTAATATATATATCCATATGTGGTCTTGCGTCTGTACTGAGGTGTCATTTTCCCTGTAGTACTCCCAATGAAAGGGTATGTATGTATATTACAACCAGAACAGACTGAAGTGTTAACAACCTAGACAGCAATCCTTGTTTAAAACTCATCTAATTACATGATTGACTAATGGGATTGAGAGACACTGAGACCTTCTGTTCTTTTTATTCCGCTAACAAACATTTCTCTGAGGATAGTTTCAAAACAACCTGACTAATCTGAAAGTTGTCGAACCCCTTTTTAATTATAATACTTCAGCTGTGTTTGTCTTTGTGGTATCTGCCTTTGTCCTTTACCAGCCTTTCTTCAGTATGACTAAAGTGTGCTTTAAAGGAGTGATATTTTGCTTTTTTTAAAATGGAATTATGCATTTTAAAACATATCCCTGTGGTCTACATAAACTGTAAGTGCTATGTTTGGGTCTGAATTCTTCATTCATTCAACTCCACAGGTCCATCTTCAACCCTATTTCTGACTAATGACACCAGAAAGGTCGTCTTGAGGGCTGGTCCTTTAAATGCATATGACCCCACCCCCTCCTGGTTGTTGACTGTGCTGCTCTGTCTTGCTCAACCAACAACTGAACATTTTAGGTAATCAGCTCGATGTTTGGACATATTTTCAGTTTTTAGTGCAACCGCTGCTGCTGATAAACAACTATGTCGTACTTGGAGAAATGTTCATCAGACGTCTTGACCTTATATGTGCAAATGTCATTATAGACGTAACAAATTAAGCAGGATTTAAAACAGTTTGTAGAAATCCACTTGATTTTTGCCAAAATTAATCTAAAGATAGCTTTGCAGCACCTGGAGGGTTCAAATTCAAACTTTTTGAAACAAATAAATGAACCAAAGACTAATAAAAGTGGGTTTAGCTAAATATGAGCCCTTTAAAGTCTTATCTTCAAGAACACAAAACCACATTAGAGCCCAGTTTGAGTTCTATATGTGAGGATATGGCAGCACATGCGACATTACATGAGCGTCTGACCTTAGGTGGATCACTGACACAAGGACCTTTAATACAAGGACATAAAAAAAGATGAGCAAGATTAGGTTGGAAAGAGCAAATCATCTGGAGGAGAGAGGAGAGGAGAGGTATTCCCATATGATCTGGGGTCCTGCCAGGCCCCATTTGTTCACAGCCAGTCCAATTAATCTACTCTCTGCTGGGGCTACACATGCCGCCCAGCCTCAAAAGAAAAAAAAAAATGTCAATAGCGGTGCATTGTTTAGGAGGGTTAAAACGATCAATGTTTATGTAGGTGACCTCTTGTGGTCGTGTGAATAAGTACATGTAAAATCTCTGAATGATCTGGTGACGTCAATACAGCGACCGGTTGCGTATAGAGGTGAGTATGGCAGGATAATAAACCTGTGGACAAGCCCAAGAAGTACATGTGATATAGAACCACGTCAAAATCAAAGTACTACCGCTTTTAATCATCCTGAAAGTGCATAATCTGCGCAGTGCCGTAGTACTGTCAGGTTGTTTTTAACTTTTGTACATTTATTTTGTATTTCATCAACTTCAACAAAAGTCAGTGAAAATACCAAACACTCAGTAAGTGTTACATATTTTTAACCCGTTAAATGCTATGTTTGTAATGTAAATAAACCATATATTTAATGCAAAAACACGAAAAAATATTTTCCAAGATACTACATAAAAACTGGATCACTTTTTAGTTTTTTTTTCAGCCTGTCAGTGATTAACAGCATCATTGGTTATTATGCATTATTATCTTTTGCTCAAGGTCAAATGTGCAATTTTTTTACTCACTTCGGAGAAGGGTGCTAGTGTAGTAATTTTCCATTGTTTACAATTGTTCCGATTTTAGTGGCTGGGTCAGGATTTTACAAACCATGCAAAACTGAACAACTTTTGAATTCTGACCTAATACAAATTCTGAAAAAAATATGACCTTTTATAAAGTGCAAAGTGTGCATAATATGCTCACCCGGATACCAGAAGGTTAACCCTATGACACCAAACGTATCATATTTGATACATGAGTTCTGACGCCCCCTACATGATCAGTGTGATATTTTCTTTTCTTGAAAAACCTGATGTATACAATTAAACACATGCAATACACGGATAATCCACCAAGGGGGAGGAATTCATTCACCAGAGGCCTTTCCAGTGACACTACGAGACTGTCATTAATGAGGAAGGAGGCAAAACTTTGACAATTTAGAAAAGGAATTACCAGTTTGTTTGTTAGACATGTTTGTGTTATAGTATGTTTTTGTTTGTTCAGAAATAATAATGTTTGAGCATTGAGACCCATGGATCAAATATGATACACAATAGAAACTCATATGGAAATTGATATTTGAACAAACATTTTTTTGGTTGTTCAGAAGAACCAATAAAGGCTCCAGTTTCAAAGAACTGGAATTTTCTGTCAGTGATTTAATGGTTCAGGCTTTACAGGGTTAAAGCATGTGTTTGTAACAGTCAACCCTCACCATCTAATGTTCTCCAGCAGCTGCTTTGTGCCAAACAACCCAAATGCAACAGTTATTTTCTACATTTTAACATCATCAGTAATACTTTGTGTTGTTGCTCTGCTGCTCACATCAGCTGCTTGGTGCAGTTTCCCTGGGAACTAATCCATCATCCTAGCACCGAACAACAAAGACTCAACATAATTTGTCATTGAAGGATCTGTTGCTGTCTCCTCTAACCAGACCTAGCTCCAGTCTTTGTTAGCGCTGTGCCAGGGCTTTAGATAGGTCTGGCACAATGCACCATTATCCTTCTGTAATAAGGGTTCAAGTTCACCGGGTTGTGTTGTTCGGTTTTAGGCAGTGCTGCAGAACATAAGATATCGCAACAGCACATTTGCAAAATACTTCTTTTGGTTGAACTGAGGGAAGCACTTCATGTTTCCTGATTTAGTTGCCACATGGAGGTTGTTTTTTCTTCATGTTTTGCAGACTTTCAAAGCAGTAACGCACAGACGAACAGAAGGAGAATGACGATCTCACCTTTATTTCAGCAGAACGGTTTCAGTGAGCCAGACGCTCTTTACAGGGTGTTTAATAATGCTGTTATTTCCTTCCTAAGATACATAAATGGTACGAAACCCCATCTGTTTTTTCAGAACATTAAATGTGCCGTGGATGATTGAGACTGATATCTAGAAATGTTCATTTGAAACATTGTGTTGGGTTTTGAAATGTGCATGTATGTATATATGTAATTATGTTTTGCAGAAATATACAAAAACAGTCAGTCAAAGGTTGTCTCACTTTATTATGCCCTAGAAATTCAGTCTCTGCATTTTACCCATTCTAAAAGAGTGCCAAAGCCTTACATAAATATTATTAAGTCATCAATAGTAAGACTTTTTTTTATTTTGCTGCCATTTATATGGTGTTTACCGATTTAAGATAATTTAAGGAGCTCAGAAAGTTGTGGAAAAGATAGTAAAGAAACATCTAGTTTTGTGTTAAAAGGCCTCAGTGCAATTTTTGTTGTTTGTGATACACTTCACTAACACCCAAACAACTGGTACCCTGGCACGTTACCTCATTCTTCAAGAGTGAGGTGAAAAAGTACATATAGAGAGTGATCTTGTTGAAGCTGCAGACACCTTCAGTGAATCTGGACAAAGACAGTTAAGATGATGTAACCCCCGCTTCTCTCTGCTGTGTGGTCCTTGTATTTCCAGATTTTCACAGGCTGATACTTCAACAGTTTTACCATAAACTTTAATGGCTTGACTTGTAAAAGTATATTTTAAGTGACAAATATCAAATGTGTAAATGATGGCATAATTTATAGCCAATCAAAACAAATGAGTCTCAAGCCATGGACTGTTATACAGTGTTTTCCAAAATATGGTTCCATGGTGCTCAACTGGAAGGGGCAGGACTTATGCTCTCAGCACACATTGCGCTTAGCATTACCATTAGCATGTAGCATTCTATATGAACCCATGCAGAAATACATACTCTAACACCTATCTAGAAGGGCTGTTATGGATATGACATTTATACAGTATATGTTTGGATTAGTGCTGTCAAATGATTAAACATTTTAATCAGATTAATCACAGGGTTGGTGTGGATTAATTTAGATTAATCACGATTAAATATCATTTATTTTTTAATCTATATTAATCACATTCCATTTTGCATGACAAAACAGACTCATGAAAGAAGAGAATATATATGTATATGTTGGGGCGCTGCTAGCAATTGTGGGCACCATGAAAGGTTAACATTGTGGCCCTTCATAAAATAATGGGGGTGTGAATGTATGTGGGGGGGGTGCCTTAACTGGTGTGAAACCAAAAGTGAAACTTAACTTTGGATGTCTGACTCCCGGCTTCTATGTCTCTCTTTTACATCAAAGCTTACATTAAATTTTCATGACTTCTAACCAATATCCACTGGGCTCCCTGGGAAAGCTGGGCCAATGAATTTCTCATGTTTACCCCCCCCCTTACGGCGCCCCAGTATATATACACTTAACATGTGTGTCACAAGGTGGGCGATGCATTAGCCAAAGTGCGAGCAGAATTTCCGACTAACGTATGCTTCACGTTAATGTGGTATTTTAAGCTGGAAGTGCTTTGAAAAGAAAACTCCTTCCTGCAGAGTGTGCATAATGCTTTATGTCGGTCGACTGTTCCGTCTTGGTTTTTCTTTTTGTACTTATATTTCCATCCAGAGGACCAAAGTGCTGTTCAGCGTCTTCCATCTTTATGAGTTGGTTCTGCTGCCTGTCACTACTGGATAAACTGCCCATGCATGTACAAATGTACATGCATGATGCTAACTTTACTTGGACAAACTGTCCCAAATGTGTTGCCAGAGATGTTCAGAGTCATTCTGCACTGCAGATGGGTTAATTGCGTTAAAATGTTTAATTAGATTAATCATGATGATGGATTAATCTGCGTTATCGCACCAATTTTGACAGCCCTAATTTGTATGAATCATTTGAAGAATGCCTTTACAATCAGGTTTCCCTGACTGTAAAGACAAAATTCTGCTTTTTTTTTTTTTTTTTAAAAAGGAGGATGACTGGTTTTGATGAGTGTTGGTTGATGATTGGTTTAAAGAGAATCAATGGTTCAGTGGGAAAGAAAATAACTAAAACAAAAGAAGGAGCAAAGGAAGAAAAAAGTAAACTCATCCCACAAAAAAGAAATGTCCTGATAAAAATCAGTAGGAGCTGTCAAGAAGCCTCTTGTAAGTAAAACTTAAAGTGAAAAGACTCTGGGTGAAAGAGTTGCAGCCCAAGTACAATCACAACATTTCTCTGAAATCTCCAACTACTGTATGTGTCTTCACCTATAGATAAAGTGCATATTGTTGAGGTTGTTTGTGTTGGTGCTACAGTACACCGACACATGCAATCAAGACGCTCCTGTCCACTTCCCTCATACCTCTGTGTGCTCTCACCACTCTGCTCATTTCTTGTCATGCCCCCTCTTCCTTGTCTCTGCTGTCAGCTCCGCTCAGTGTTTTACCCAGAAGCCCCGGGCATCCCTGGCGGCTTTTCACAGCACTAATGGGGCATTGAGAGCGTGGGGGACGAGAAGGAGAGAGGCAAACGTAGGTGAAGAGTGATTGAGGTTTGAGTTTTGTGGTAAAAAAGCCAGTGTGATCAAACTCCTGTGGGCAAAGCAGAACCCCAACAGGATGATGTCTTTGAGCTGTGGTTTTTTCAGAGTGCCAAATACAGTTGTGCTCATAAGTTTACATACCCCAGCAGAATTTATGATTTTTTGTCCATTTTTCAGAGAATATTAATGATAATACAAAAACTTTTCTTTCGCTCGTGGTTAGTGGTTTGGTGAATCCATTTATTATCAAACAAATGTGTTTGCTCTTTTTAAATCCTACTGACAACAG
>JAPQRP010000011.1:3103205-3115189 GCA_037367295.1 Apogon hyalosoma
TTGATTTGTCCTGTTCTTTAAGTCCAGCATGGACAAAGTCCTAAACTGTGAAACACATCTATCTATAACAAGATTAAGAGAATTAAATAATTTTCCTCCACATTGAACACCAAATGTGTCCACATGTTAGCGCTTGATCGGATCCATGAATGGAATATATTTACATCAATGGGCCAGAGGATTTATGTGACCACTAGAGGGAGTAGTGAGTAACTCAGGCTACCGTGGTGAGGAAAACTAACACCACAAGCATCAGAGAGTGATCAGATGGGATGAGAAAAAAGTGAAACCACCTTCCAGAGTAAAAATCTTAAAAGCGCTCCATTCTCACGTCACCATCTAAAGAGTTGAAAATGCAAAACTGTGTTTTCTCGTCGCACGGAGTTTACATCACAGGTACGTGCCAGTACAGGAGAACATCATGTCAGATTATTTCCATGCAATGGACCTTCAAGTTATCCTAGCTGCAAAATTGTCAGTTTTTGTGCTTTGCTTCGCCATGTTCTGTTTCCTGTTGATTGTATTTGATTTGATTGTATTCCTGTGATTGTATGTTCGCACTAGGAGAGAACAGGAAGAGAAGTACAAAGGTTCTACATCGATAAATAAGAAATTTCACCCACTTTAGTGTGTCCGTCTCTATGCAGATTTTTTCCCCAAAAAGCGCATCTAAACATGGAATTAAAAGTGAGAATGCTATGCCACTTTTACGTTTTCAGTTCAAATTACTGTTTAAACGTAGCCTAAGAAACTACTTTTAGAGTCAAAGAAAAGACGTGATAAAATAGAAGACTGGACTCGGTTCTAAATGAAAAGAATGGAGTTTGATGCTGAAATACCAGCGTTTCTTCTACATAGGTGAGTTTGATTATGAGGTTTATGAAGGTATAACGTTATTATGGGATGTTATCTTTGCTAAGTTGCTCTTTCTTTAGTTCAGACTAAATGGTGACAGTTCTTACCATGTTTGGACAATTCCAATCAGATCTTCAGTTCAACTACTGACAACACAAACCGTGCAGAAAATGGAGGCGATTTATTGTTTTACTGCGGCTGTTTTCTGAGCTAAGCTAACAGAGCTATAATGTAAACTATCAGCTGAAGAACATAAAGATAATGAGTCATGGTGTTACTTTGAGCAACTGTCAAAATAAATTCTTAGTTTGAAGAAAAAAACTTGATGATACCATAATCCAGATGTGTGTAAACAAGGAGCTTTATACTTTATTCAGTGAGTGACACAGTCTGTGGATGCATAATGTTGATTTGTTGGTAGTTTTAGTCCTAAGTGTGTTCTGGTGCGTGACTTCCTCCACCTGTTAAGGATGTGGAATATCAATACTGCACATAACGTAGCCTCTTAAGCCCAGCTGACCTCGGTATTTGAAGCAGCCACAGTTTTACATGTGTTGCCATGGTAATGCAACACATGCAAAACACTTGTAGCAATATACACATTCTATGCATCCATGTGACTAGAAGAATATCAGCTACAAACCCAACAAAACCAAGTGTCAGACAGAGCACAATCCAAACGACAAGCACTTAAACGGGCAAACATCTAAAACAAGCCAACGGTCTGAGAGGAGTGGATGTTATGATTAATTTAATAAAACCACAGACCAATGAGACAAACGAGGAGATCCAACGGCACAGCTGTTATTTCTGCTACCGCTAAAACTCGCTGAATGAGATGAAGAGCAAAAATAAAGGTCGCACTATGAGGCCATGATAAGGAATTTTGTCCAACTTTTGCTGTTTTCTAATCATAACCTGGTTTAAATGAATGAAGCTTCTGCTCTGGGCTAATTGATTGTTTTGTGTTACGTTGAAATGATTCCCACTGGAAACAAATGGCCCGGGGCTTAACAGGTTTAATTTTGATAATGACAGAAATTCTCCAGCCTCTTCCATTTTACAATTTCTTGTTTTCTGTCCTATGAAAACTGAGAAAAATGTCTTAGTTTGTCCATAGTTTAGCATCTTAGGGCATTTTATACCAGTAAAGTTATTGATAGATTAGTCGACAAAGAAACTACATCTACACTTTGTTTTGGAAGTACTTCTACAACACGAAGTGCAAAAGCTATTAGTTTTTTTTATTGCCCCATCCCCCGAAGGGTGTTTTTGGTTTGGTTTGGTTGTTTGTTAACACTCTAGCAGCAAAACTATTGGTTGAATTTGTACCAGATTGGGTTTATAGATTCCCAGTGACCCAGAATAGATCTGATTACATTTTGGGGAAAGTAGGTCAACATAACATTTTTTAATGAATTTTTAAATTTTTTTTTTTTTAACCTATTTACTTATAATGGGCGAAATTTCAAATGTCTGTAGCAACAAAACTATTAGTTGAATTCATACCAAATTTTGGTTCATAGATTGCCAGTGACCCAGAATAGATGTGGTTACATTTTGGGAAAAGTAGGTCAAAGTTCAAATGTTTAATGATTTTTTTCCCTTCCTATTTACTTATAATAGGCAGAATTTTAAAAGTCTATAAAAACATCAATTTTGTTCCAATTTACTTAAAACTTGGCACATATATAGAGGTAACTGATATGATGACATCAGCTGGATCGATGCCAAAATAAGCTACAATACGTGCGAAGGGCGGAGTTTGTTGTGCCTGGCACCACTTGTTTTTTATAATTTTTTTTTGATGTTGATGCTCAACTGCTTTTTAAAACACCAAACATTCACTGGCTTCATCTCCTTAACTGTTTTAATTCCTTCCCTCCCATTTAGTTTGAGTGTTGTCTCCTCAGGATACTGCTGTTGGTATATACGTACATACCGCCGATAAACAGGAAGACGTCTTGCTAGAGAAATGACAAAATACGTTTGGAAATCCTAAACAAGCAGTTTTATCATCTATTTTTCAGCTGTAAAAAAAAAAAGCTCTCTACATATTATTAGTCACAAAAATTTCATAGATTCCTCAAATGATTAATGTGCTGAAAAGTAGGCGACTAAATGCAAATGCCTCTGCAGCTTTAGATAAATATTCACAACAGACGCGGGAGTGGAAGTAAATCCGCCTTGATCGTTGCGGTGGATTGTTACACAGTGAGGAACTTTGTATGGAGTTGTGACTCTTATTTCCAGCCGGCCTCGGTGTGTGTGTGTGTGTGTGTGTTTGATGTGCCGGATCAATTGGAATCAATTAGGTTGTGTTTGCGATCATCGATGTTCTGACATTATGAGGCCTTGATCCCTATGAGAAAATAAAGTCCAGCCCTTGCATGTGTTGACTGCATCGATCCCCACAACAAACATATCAATTGACCTTCATAGTGTGTATTCATATTGTCTGCTGCAACACAAAGGGCTTTATGGCCCATAATTCAAAGCCTAAATGAGCATATAACACACACATTTGTTTATCGATGCCACAGCTGGTATCCTAATGATTCAGAATGTCTGGGATCCATAGACGCTAAAACTTTATTACGGAATTAAGTTGTGTTTATTTTGGGGAAATGGCGCGGTAGAAATTCTAAATGACGGCGAAGGCCAGAGGACGGCGGACCTTCAATCACACCAACACATTATCTTTGATTTTTCTTTCCCGCTCCTTCACCGTCTTTTTTTTCTTTTCCACACTCGGTCCACTTTGCTCTTGTGGAACTGCTGCTTACTAATGAGACCCTGTAGGCTTTCCATTCATCTTAGGGGCATCTTCGTGTGTGTGTGTGTGTGTGTGTGTGTGTGTGTGTGCGCGTACAGTGTCATTACTCAGTCCCTGGACAAATTATTAATGTCTGTTCCTGCAGTTGTTTTGGAGTGGGCTCCCAGGAATCCCCGGAGAAATTATTGTGGTTTTCACCAAACAGAAGAGGGTAAATAAAGAGGGAAGGAAGACAAAGCAAAAGCAGGAGGAAAGCTGCCATGAAAGAGCAGGGAAGCAGAGAAGAATGTACCTTATGTCACCTGGAAAATAAGTCCTCCTGCACATATATATGTATTTTTATATTTTTATCTACTGTTTTTTTTTAAATAGAATATAATTTCAATATATCGCTGGTTGCACATTTTCCCTCTTTTTATTTATTTTTTTTATATTTCTTATATATTTACATCTGTGTATTCTTTTCCCCAAGACTGTCTTTTCCCTTTCTTCACCATTCCCTTTGTTGTTCTGACTTCAGACTTTAGCTGTAGCACCGGCACAAACCTCCCTCGCTGTGAAGTATAGGCTGGGTGAGGAGCCAAAAAAAAAAAAAAAAAGACAGAGTGGTGACAGTGAAAAGGAAAAAATACAGGAGAGGTTTTTGGGGAAAATGCTAAGTGCGCTACTATACAGGGATTTCATTGAACCCGTCCTCTCCACTTATTTTTACATCCAAGAGGCCACATGAGAAAGTTACAGAAGAGGATTTGGGCCACTGGGGGAAAAAAAAGGTCCAATATATATATATGTATATATTTTTAAAATTATTATTCTGAGAAAAAAGTCAGAATTCAGATTTTTTTGCTCAGAATTCTGACTTTTTTTTTCTCAGGATTAAACAATAATAAATAAATAAATAAATAAATATTGGACCCTTTTTTTTTTCCCAGTGGCCCTAATCCTCTTCCGTAGAAAGTCGAGTCATGTTGTCGGGCCAAACCAACAATAAGTCAAATATAATTCCACTCAATATTAATTTTCTCCCATTGTAAAAAGTACTACATTATATAGTTTTGCAATGCAACTGATAATCAAAATAATAAGAATATTCCATAAAAATAAAGATATGAAATAGTGTCGTTCAAATAGAAAAATTAACAGTACAAATAATAATTTCCATATTTCATACAATTTTTAACCTTGCCTCTTTCTTTCACAAACTAACTGCAAAAAGTTGTTTTACAAAACGTTAAAGATAGGCAGTTAAACAGCTTTATCCAAAAAGCAATAAGTGCTTTAGATTTTCAGTTCATTTGAACTTTTTAGTGAGAATAATCCAGTCTGTTTTGGGCTTGAACAAGTGCACTGAACTCCTCTGCAAATAAATATATAGCAGTTCATGTCTTGTTAAAAACACGACATTTTGTATCAAACTTCCTTTTTTTTGGCACCAGCTGACATTTTGAGGGTTAGCCGTTAGCCAAACCTCACTATTAGGCGCTTTGAAGCTAATCGTGTTAGGGCTGTTTGAGCTTGCAGGGTCAATATGCGTCCATATGTAAATAATAAAAGCCTCCTTTTCAAAATAAAAGCAACACATTTGAATAATATGCATGGTATAAATACTTTTTCATTTATTTTCTAATTTACGATTGACCGGGCCGCACAGGAATGACCAAAGGGCAGGATATGGCCCACGGACCGTTCAATGCCCAGGTCTGCTCTACGCCCTACTCCCTCCATCAATTATATCAAGAGTTATGTAAGACATAGGGTCAAGGCCATGAGGTCAGGGACAATTAGACAGAAATCAATATTCCAATGTTAATATAAATAACTAGAGTTAACCTTACTGCCATTACAACGGGAATGTGACGCATGGAAAACATGGACATGAATACAAAGTAAGATGGAGATAGAAGAAGTATTTGGATTCGAGGTCAATATCATCCCTGTCTTAATCAAAAAATATTGACACTGCCAGTGTAATATCCTTATCTGTAATTTTAATTTATTTGAACTACGTACTGAATGTTTAAGACCTGTTTAGTTTTTAGTTTATTTCAGACCCAAACATAATACAATACATAGGGAAACAAAACAAGACAAAAATAAAAAATTCAATGATAGAAAATGGAATAACTGTTGTGCACACCCTTCCTTAAGCCAGATATTGTGACAAAACCATTTCTTTGTACATTATTTTGAATTTTTGAATGTTTGGGCACCGCCTGAGGTCTACCCCCAACCGAGGCATGTGAGAAAGCAAAATACATAATGCTAATATGATAGATGAGTTCACTTGTTTAATGAAATCAGTATTTTGTGGGTCTGATCGAGCAAAACATCACCATGAAAAAGTACATTTGCACACATCGTTTATCAATCGGGCTCATTTTTTAGCTAAAGATCTCGATTTTATGGAACTGTTATTCTTTTTAAAATACCACTTTCACAGTACAGGAGAAGTTCCGAACCTTCTGCCAGGCTGCGTTAAATGAACAAAAAGACACAAAAGACTGTCTGTTACTGTGAGAAATTTAAATTCTGAATGATGAAGTTTGTGAATTCATAGTAAAAAAGACTATGTGTGAACTGTTACCCAGAAATGACTCTGTATTTGTAATTTACTTGTATCAGTACGGACCAGCACAAGTTATAAATAACACTGTGTTAGTGTTAAATACATTAAATAAAGCATTGGGATTGTATCGGTCTGGTTGTTTTAATAAATAAGTCAACATTTTGGCTGATGCATACAATGGTAAAGAGTCGTCCACATGTTACTATGGCAACCCGTCCACATCTTACCACATTCTCATGAGACTTTTCAATATTTTCCTACCAAATTTATTTTCAGCATATTTAAACATAATATCTAAAAGGTTTTGTCCTACTTGATATCAGTTTCTGTCGAGAACATGTTTTGAATGTTAAAGCTTATAAGACGTGTGTTTTAAGTCTACGTGTTACCAAGCACTAATTTGATATTTTTCACCTAAAAATTTTATCTCCCCAAATGTTGTTCTACATTATGTTAAAGTGCTTATAAATACCTACTCAAATATGTATAATACGTGTTACTCTGCTTATATGACAGACTGTTGAACACCAAATGTGTCCACGTGTTAGCGCTTGATCGGACCCTTATATATATATTCTCACAAAATCAATGTGAAATGTAAGTGTAAATTTTAGAAGCAATTTTTTTTCCCAGTTTTATACTTTTTAGTTTGTTTTAATGTAGTGGTTTGGAGACAAAGTTGCGCAATGAGAGATTGCATTTAGATTTATTAACCTTCAAAGCCACTGGTACTGAAAACATCTACTGATCTAAAGTGTTTAATAAGTGCTGAACCAATTATCAATATGTTGAAATAATTCTGATAAAATACAATTTGTCGTCTTTTCATGGTCATCAGATATGACCCATCTGGACGTTCAGAGGCTCCGTAGTGAACATTTAAACACCGTCATCGTCTACAACATGTATTTGATGAATAGCCGTAGTTGTAGATGCTTGTTTTTATGTTCTGTTGATATATTTGGTTTTAAAACTTACTTTTTCTAAAGGTTTTTCTGGTCTTATATATACGACCTTCGAATTTTATGTGAGGTTTTCAGAACGTCTCCCTGGTCAGTTTATTAAATATAGGAAAATATAAATATATGATTTTTACTGAAAAATGCAGTTGTGATAAATAACTGAGAAAAAGTTAGATGTGGGGAAAAGTTGACACCAAATTGAGTTTTATGTCTTTAAGGGTAAATTAAAAAGTAAAAAATTCAGCAAAAGATGCAAAAAATAATAAAAATAATAAAAAAAAATAATTAAATGTAAAAAAATTAACACGATGCTACTGGTGTGAAATCTGAAAAGACACAAATGAGGTGAGACAAAATGAAACTATCAACGATGTGATAAGATAAAAATGGCGTGAATGAGTCAGTTCATCGTAGGTTCGTCTGTCAGCATTTGACCGGAGTCGTATTAAGATTTGAGACTTACTCGGCTAAATCTGAAGACCCGAGGCAGACGACCTGACAAGTCATTATGCTTAGAAAAATATAAAAGTCATGTTTTATATTTGAGACATGACCCAGTGAATTCTAATGTAATGTGTCAGTCATCGTAAAGCCGCCTCCAATCCAAAGACGAGCAGACGGTTCGAGCGCTTATTATGTTCAAACCTGGTCATAAACGTATTTCCACTGTGCACTTTACTGTCCATATTACTGAACTATTCCACTGACTTTGCACATTGTAGTTTGTTGCACCTTACTGTTTTTTCTACCATTTTTGAGAATAACCACTACTGTGATTTTGTTTTGTTTTGTTTTTTTTGCGTGTGTTAATTTATAGTTATGTTTTATGTGATTACTGTTGTTGTTCACTTTGTTTCACTGTTTACTTTGTGTATTCATTTTGTGTTGCCTTCAAGGATGTACGTGTATATTTATTTTTTTTACTTTTCTGCTATGTCAGTATAGGTGTGTATGTATATGTGTATGTGAAGATGATAAGTGAGGTTAACTGATCTAAGGGACTTAACAAAAAAAGCAACAATGTAACAAAAATATAACAAAGTCAACAACACAACAAAAATACTTTCCATTACATGCAGATATTTGTGAAAAATAAAGTCCGTTGTGCAAAATAAGTAAACAAAGGCAACAATGTAATAATAAATATAACAATAAAAACAAGACAAAAGAAAAAACCTTCCATTGCTTGCAGATATTTGTGAAAAATAAAGTCAGCAGGGCAAGCCTCCGACCGACAAAAGACACTGCAACAAAAGTGTCAATCTCATCACACTAGTATCGATCCAGTACCGATACTCACCTTGGTATCAGTACTATCAACATTTAGATTGATACGCCCAACTCTAGTATAAACAGATGCATCTCATTGTACCTTGTTTGAAATGTACTTGTATTTGAAAAATCCCAATTAAAAAAAAAAAAAGACAAAAATGTCAAGAAGTGCTCCATCTGCCAATGGTGACAAATCCACTCAAAATTCTACACCATTTTCTGGAGGATGGAGATACGGACAGACCCTTCTGTAACGTTTTCTAGTCCTAATGTGCAGACGGACAGACTGTAAGGGACTAAACATTCAAGTAAAACATTTTGGTGGGAACAAATAATATCTTTTGGACCATTGTTATTTCATTTTAAGAGTTTAATAAGAACGTCTGCCTATGCTGACAGCTGGTAAAACAGCCAAAATGATAATTCTTGGCTTCACATCCTTAATTAAATAAAAAATATTAATTACATGCTGAGAAAATCCTCTGGACAACAAGTAAAAGTTCTGTATTCCAAACTTTAGTGAGAGAGTATAATGATATAAGATGTATAATCAGCAAAATGTACTTAAAGTATGAAAAATAGACCTAGTGCTTGTGCAGTAAAGTGGTTTTAGGGAGTTTTTTTTTTTTTCTTTTGTTTTTTTTTTTTTTTTTTTTTTTTTTTTAGCTTAAGGAGGAAGAATTAAAAAACAGCCAAAATCAGCACATTTGGTGATTGGAGATAGAGTTTTCACTGAACAGGAAGGAGGTGAAATATGTAATCTGGAAAGTACCTCGAGCTGTCAGAGGTGAGATGTAGTAGAGTTGAAGTACATCAAGTAAAGTTCAAGTACTTCACATTTAAGTCGCAGTACAGTGTTACCTTCCACCGCTGACAACCACAAATAAACACAAAATGAAAAGTCTAAAATGTCTGAGCTTCACTATTTACAAGCCAGATGGCCTCAGGGAGTGTGATGGTTTTTTTAAACTGCCCAGATTTACAGCAGAGGTATCTGAACCTCCTCCCACAGGACATTTCCTCAAAGACAGAAGCTGCAGGGTGAGAAGCATCTGATAACATTCACAGCTTTTTGGAAACCGCAGTGAGACGGAAGAGTTTGGCAAATCCATTGACAAAGTTCAGACACTCAAAAAAAACTACACCTTACCTTTCCTTGAGTCTTTGATGAGCCAGTTCAGTGATCTTTGGATCAGATTTAAAAAGGTTTGTTTCAAGATGTGGTTTCTCATCTACACTTCTTTCATTCTATAATCACTGCTTTTACTTTCTTGATGTTAAGATGCAGGTTATGATCATGCACCGACTCATTACTTAAGACACGTCCCACGTAGGATGGACAGTTTAAGGGCCTGGGCAAGCGGCTAACGGAGCGAGAACGCACTGGGCAGCAAGACTAATCATTCCATATATGGTTTTAGAAATGTATTTAGCAGCAACCATAATAGCTTAAATTGTAGGTTTAAGCAAGTACTTTAACATTAAGGAATAATAACCGAATATTTAATAAAAACATGAATTTATCATCATTAACAAATTAACAGAGTGAGGAAAAATATACAGCAGTTATTCAAGTTTTGGAAAAAAATGGCAAAAAATGCTGTTCCTCAAGGAAAGTGCAACTATATTTAGCAATGTCTACTGCCACAGTACTGTGGCACAAAATATCAGTTTGTCTGTTGCCACAGAGCCAATCAAATGTTAGCATTTGTACTGGAGCCAATCATGGACACTGTTCCATGAACTCATCAGCCTCTTGTTGCCACAGTACTGTGGTCATATATGGCGTATACTTCAGTTTATTCTTTTGTGCATTTTGCTACCACAGTACGGTGGTAATTGATGGAAGACACGACAAACTAGTGATCGAATATAGTACAGAATAATTATTGTTCTAAATAGTTTATATGTTGTCTTATAGTGTTCTTTGCTCTGTGCAGTCAGTGAGGCTGGAGAAGGTGGGCGGAGCTACATGTTAGATGCAGCAGTGTGACTTCTCAGTTCTGTGTCAGTTTAGTGCATTAAGGGCTGGGGTCTGAATTCTGCACTCTGAGCAATTTATATCAGCGTCAGATTTACCTACCGGCACCGTTGGTGCTATGTAAGAGGAGTCCCCATGCACTTGTTGAATTGGGGGATCCGTGCGCAGACCACGGCTTACATTGGTATCACTTCCGTGATGTCATCACAGATTTAAGGTCCGTGGTCATTACACAGAATTCAGTGAAAGACCGCTCTCACAGTTAGGAGGAGCCTACGGTAGCCTGGAGGCTTGCGGCCCAGAGACACGAGAGAGATGAAACTGATTTGACCCTTTCTTACATATCATCCTAATCAAAAAATCCAGTTTCAATTCAAATTCAATTAATCTCGCTGCCCTATGTCTTAGTGGTTCTCATCTCATCTAGTCACTGATCTGATCTGATGTTCTGGTCAAAGGCCCAGCGGTGTTAGTTTTCCTCACCATGGGAGACCGACAGTAACTCACTACTCCCTCTAGTGGTCACATAAATCTAATAAATGTTGATGGAAATAAATTCGGTTTATATCTCTACAATCCAATACACTGGCAACTTCAAAGTGCTTTACTCTAAACACTCATGATAATTTTAGGTCAGTGTTTAATATTTGACAGTAGAGATAACATAGAGCTGCTTTAAAAATCAATTTGGATGTTTTGTATGTAAAGTCACACACTACAATATATGACAGCTTTGTGGTTCAAAGTAACCCAGTACATTTACTCAAGTACTGTGCACAAGTACAAATTTAAGGTGCACTTGAGTATTAGCTCCTTATATAAACTTTAATATTCTGCTCCATCATGTCTCTCAATCAGCCATTGCACATCTTTAATTACTTTTCAGATGAATATTTTACACAGTGGATTATATGAGACACCTCTGGATTACAATGCATTGTTAAACATTAAACCAATAGTTTCTAAACTTATTTCCCCTTCTGATAAAAAATCCAGTGTGTATACGACTCATATTTCAGACGTTTATGAGTTGTTAACGGCTCTGCCAAATAGTGCATTTTCCCTCGAATCTACTCACATAATTTCATTTCAGTAAATATTCAAATAATTCAGCAATTCACCAAAAATCAGAGAGAATGAAAAAGTCCAAAAACTGAAAACAGATTTGTGTTCCAGAGGTTTGTTTTCCTTTCCTCTCATTGATCTTGTGATGAGCCTTTGGGTTTAATGTGTTTTCCAGACTAGATCCACCTTCAGTAAAAACAACAATACAATTCACTGTTAATGGTCTAATATTAATCATAATAACAATAATAATATCAGTCGGTGGGACAGATCCGGGGCTTTTACTTCAGTACTTCATTTTTCTACTAATACTTACTCTGTCATTCAGTATGTGTAGTTCTCATTGTCTTAAAGTTATGATACTAGAATTTAAAATAGCTGTATGCAATATTTCTACTTTAACCCATAAAGACTCAAACATACACCAACCAAAACCATCTACTGATGTAAACTGTTTAATACCTGTTGATCCACTAATCCTATCAATCCATGTAAATAATTGGTGTA
>JAPQRP010000011.1:3134843-3157485 GCA_037367295.1 Apogon hyalosoma
TCAATGAGTAAAGTCAGAAACATTTTTTGCTTGTTTGCCAAGTGCATCGTCTAGAGATTTGACTAAAACTGTGCAGGCACATGTACAGTTTACCACCTAACTGACTATGTCACACAGCTGGAGTAGATTTGATCAGTCACATGTATCAATGGTAAAAATAAATCACAATCACACTCTAACCTCTCACACAGCTCATTACCATCTTATGTTATCCAACTACAGCTTTTGTTTGTTCTCCAGTCACTCACCATGCAAAGGGAACCTTGCGATGCTCCTGCATGACATAATGCTCATGGTTGTTAGGCAGCGCCCTCATCAGGCCAAAGTCTCCAATCTTCACTCTGTGAGCTGAGGCCAGCAGGATGTTCCTGAGGAGAATGAGCTCAATCTTTTACTATAATCTTATATTTTCACATTGAACATTGCATTATTCAAATGTAGTGTCGTTTGTCATGGACGGTATTAAAAATGGAAAACATTAAATAAACCTAAGATGTGCTGTATGAGGAAAACTGTCTGGTTTGATGAGTTTTATATTTCAAACACCAGCAGTGAAAAAGACATTACTTGAATTATTGTGTTTGGCACGTTGTTAGTGAAATGTTCAGTAATTACTATTTCATAATAACCTTAACCATGAAATGACTCATTTTTACCCATCATTTAGGGTTTTCTCAGGCATTTATACAGTGTCAACTTTTAAGTGAAAGTGACTAATTTGGACAAGACCAAGAACTCAGACCACCCAGTACAGCCAGCCAAGCTATGACTCATTTTTATAGAGGGCCAGGTCCTGCTATAATGGCCCGTAAAGTCTGGGTGGAGGAGAAATGAGAAGGAGAAGTAATATAACCAATTCAACATGCCAATAAAATGTCTGAGAAAAAGAACAACTAAAGAATCTGAGGACTTTGACTTCTTTACAGTCTGACATAATATAACTGTTGAAAACTTATTAGTCATCTTTCAAATTTCCTTGGCCCCTACCTGGCTGCCAGGTCCCTGTGGATGAACCTTCTCTGCTCCAGGTAGGCCATGCCACAGGCCACCTGCACAGCATACTGACACAGAGTGTGGATCAACACTGGGCCTTGTGGACGAACACATCTCAAACGCTCCAGCAGGGAACCCAGAGGAGCCAGCTCCGTCACCTATTGAACAAGGACAAGGGAGGGAGAGTGTGTAAAAGGTCAAAAACAATGAGGCAAAAAGGTCATCTCCTATTTTAGCCCTTCATTCTTCCTTCCCTCTCCCTTCTTTCCTGCCTCTGTTCTGGCCATCATTAAAACTTTGCGCAGCTCTGCTTGATATAAAGAGAACTTAAGGTTACCCAAAGTTTAGTGTGAATAAGATATTTATGTTGCACAGTGTGTTGGTATAAATGTACACCACTAACTGGCATACACAGTAACAGAAAAAAGTTTCTGCATTCCTTTTGCTTATTGTTAACAAGGAAAAGTATCAAAACTAAACTCATGATGGTTTCAACATGTCACGTCCTGGATGTGTTTCATTATTATGCTGAAACATCCAGTTTAGACTTGGATGGAACAGAGCATGTGCAGTAGGGAGCATGAACTGTTTTTTTCTTTCTTTTTTTTTTTCCCCCCCCACCACTGTACATTGTGAGAACATGAGTAAACTGCAAACACAGTAGCTCTTCCTATGTGTGTGCATTTCTGTGTGTTCACTACCATCTTCATAGGGTGTGTGAGCACCACACCGTAGAGGCGAATGAGGTTCTGGTGGTCCAGGGAGTGCATAGCGTTGACCTCACAGATGAAATCCTCCAGAGCATCAGGCTGGCTGAGCACATCGGTTTTCAGACACTTCACAGCTACGTTCAGCTGTAAAACATGAAGATTTACAGTCAGCCGACAGACACGAGGATCAAAGAAACTGCAGGCATCGCAAAATCAAACTGAACACTAAGTCAGCTTAAGTTTTCCAGAAATGTTTTATGCTGTCTTCTGTTATTCACAATTATCCTACACAATACTGGAGCTAATTTTATCTTCTGTACTTGCCGGACTTCTGTCAGTCAGTATTCTCTAAAATGTCGTGAACCACATCTTTAGAATAATCTACATCCTGAACTTCAATCAAACTCTTCTTTATCATTATTTAAAAAGCATCTGAAAAGGACTCAAATTTATGAAAAAATGTAGGGCTTCATATAATTTGGTATGTATTGTTTATTTTTTACTTTTAATTATGATTTCTGTTCAATAGTATTTTTAGCCTTTATTTCTGGGGAGGTATTTTTATAAGCCTTTTTTGGCCTATAGCTTCTCCTGCACAATGGTGTTAACTTGCATGATAATGTTTTTTTCTTGTTGTTTGTGATGTGCAAATAAATAAATAAATACTAAATGCTATTGTCAACATACCCCGAGTCAAAACATCCCTTTATATAGAAACCTCATGTTTTCCAGGTAGTCCATCATTCTGACAGGTGTGCATCTTCTTACCACTTTTCCTGCTGGTGTAAGCCACTCTCCTCTTTTCACCACACCAAATGAGCCGTCTCCGAGTTTCTCAAACAGCGTCAGATCCTTCTCGGGGATGAGGCAGGTCAGAGCCTGTTGCCCATCGAGCGGAGCGCTACCGCCGGGCTGTGCAGCCAGGACTCCCTCCCCCAGACCCAGGGGAGGTGTGGGAGACAGCTTTCGGAAGGAGGACGCTGGCTGGCCCTGCTGGGGGAAGTCTCCTCCATCTGGACGCTTACCGCTAAACACCTAGAAGAGGAACAGGAAGGAGAGGAAAATGAAGAGACACCCACAGAGAGGATGCGTATAACTGCTGAGAATGTAATTGAAAAAAAAATTTTGTTAGGATTGTTTTTTTTTTTTTTTTTTTGCCAGTTTTTATTATTTATCATTTTGTCATAGAGAACATGACAAACAACAGTCGGCAACAGATAATAGTCACAATCTAATAGTAATGATAATTTAGGTTGCAGTTATGAAATAGCAATCAAGTTACCTAATTAATTTAATTTTCAGAGCTGCAGTTTATATTGCATTTCACAGGACAATCAGACAAATCACCCATTGGTTGTTTTTAAAGAAACTACTCCATTTGTCCCATCTTATTATGTAAAGTTCACCTTGAAGCCTCAGCATAAGTGTTAATCTCTCCATTTTGTGAATTTCATCAACAGTTATGAGTGTTTTTATTCATAGATCAGTCTGTGTGGCCGTTTATCACACAGGAGAACATTGAGAGATTTGCTGTTCCACTTGTAAGGGAAAATCTTACAGTCGTTTTATTTTTCAGTGCAGGGATCACTTCGCTCACCTTCAACCTGCTGAATAATATCTACATTATCACATGCAAAGTAGCAGAAGAAGAGAAATAGTTGGAGCTTCACAGTATAACCGTAGGTAACATACTTATACTGGATGCTTAATTGTCACTGTATACAACATATTTATACTGCAAACTAATTGCACATATTTCTACCTACATTTTTGTATGTTGTCATATGTATGCTCATATTTATACATTTCCTACTTCTGTCAATACTTAACATTCACTCTCCTTAGCTCCCTTCTATGTAGATTTTTATATTAACTTTTTTTTTTTTTTTTTATACTGGGAATATCATTATATCTGGGTAAGTTCTCATTTGCCCAGAAAAGGTCATCGTTCTTCTTGGTGGTTCTAGGTTCAACTGGCCGAACAAGTACAGTTGAACCTAGAAGAACCACCAAGACGAATATCATTGTACTGTACTGTTTTTGTTTTGCAATGACAATAAACCAGATTCCATTCTATGTACAGATGTAACTGCTGGTACCAACCTACAGAAGGACGTTAAACTAAAGGAACTGGTCTTTTTTTAAATACATTCAAAGTCATTTTAAATGAATGGGAAGAGGATAAATGTGGATGTAGATGTTTTTCTAATTGAATGAATTGGGTTCAGCTTTGAGACGCTTGAAAAGAACATTGTTGTTATACTTTTAGTACCTTTTAAAAAATAATGGTGCCGTTTTATATGTATGTTCTTATCAGTTTTAAGTTTGTTTTTAGTACTGACTTTTATGTTTATTTTTAGTGTGTAGGTGTATGGCTGTGATTTCCATTTTGTGTAACTTCTGCTGCTGCTCTCTTGGCCAAGCCACCCTTGAAAAAGAGATTTTTTTAATCTCAATGAGCTTTTTTCCTGGTTAAATAAAGGTTATAATAAAATAAAAATGTGTCTATATTTTTCTTTTCATTGATTTCCAATGAACAAACATATATAACACATCAAAACATACCACACTAACTGCACAATAAAATGCAAACTAACCTCACTGCACGCACACACACACAAAACTGTAAGAAAAAAAAATAAAAATAATAATAATGGCACACAGAAAAAAAAAAAGGAAGCAGTCACACTCAATAGCTTCACAGATGAGTATAATCTATTGTTGCTTGAGAAAGTTGTTTTTAGTATTGACTTTTATTGTGTTTATATTTTTAATGTGGATGTTTGGCTGTGATTTCTGCTGCTGCTGCTACAGATGTGATGGCCAGGACACTCTTGAAAAAGAGATTTTTATACTCAACGAGCTTGTTTTCCTGATGAAATAAAGGTTATAATAAAATAAAAATGTCTATATTTTAAAGTAGTGAATGCTCTTTGCACACTCAGGACGTCCCTATAACCAACACATTGAAAGGCATACCTACACATACACACTCTTTTCTGCAAACTAATGCCAATGTGAAGAAGGGTCTGTTCAAAAACAGCACATGCAACTGCACAATTTTGGAAAGAGGGACATTTCCTGTCTGTCAACACTGACCACATAGAAGGAATGACTGTGGCTGTTCATCAGGAGTCATTATTAGATTAAGTGACCTGAATGTGTCTGTCTGCATGTTTGTTTACTTGTCCATTAAGAGATTTCCCTTGCCCCGCATTTGAACTCGTACAATATATGCTAGGGAGAGTCATTGAGGAAAAACTAAAGAAAAAAACCTTTACAGCAGCTTGCGTCAGCCTTTAAAATAGCACATTTAGTTCAGTTTTGTCCAGTAAGACAAAAAAAAAAAAGGCTATCGCTGTAAAAAGAGGTGTCAGTGAATCCCCAATGCCACACATATTTGACTGGATATAAACAGTAGCAGGCCGCGTGTGGTTTCACATTTACACTGAACCAGACATGACATAATGCTGCAGACCTTTTTAAAAACACCACATCTCTGCGGTGGCTGTGTGTATGTATATGTCGGTGTGTGCTTGTCTTGGTGGTAAGTGGGCTTCAAATAGGAGCCTCTGCATTCAAAAGATTCTGATGACAGAGCAGCACATACACACCATCTCGCTTTCACTCGCACACGCAGACACACACTGGGCTGAGGAAGCAGATTACTCGAGCTGAGGATGGTGCCAGAGGCGGAAACAGACAGGTGTAATTATAGACAGCGAGCACCGTCCTCTGGACACCATAACTTCCACTGAGAACAGCCAACACACACACACACACACGCGCACACACACACACACACGCGCACACACACACAGAGTACTTGATAGCTCTCCTCAGTATTTCTTCCCCATATTTCATTCCTGTGCGCCTGGATGTATGCAGGTACTGTATAACAGCATATGTAGGTGTTGGACACAAAACTCAAGTGGCTTTCTACAATTAGATAATCATTTGTTATAGCTTTATTTGTAGGACCAGTGCATACGATTTAACAAAAACTCAATATAACACTCGAAATAACATGATGTGACCTGTCACTAAGCTTAACATGTTTAGGTCCCTTTGTACAGAGTTTCTGCAGGTATCAGCAAATCTAATCTAATTTAATGCCTTTTTTAATGCCACTTTAAACAAATTTAATGCCCATGTCCAACTGCAGATCCAGTTTTATTTATAGTTTTATGACAGTTTATCGTCCACAGACTTTAACCAGGTTCTGAATAGTTCCTCCTCCAATCACCTCTGCTGGAACTTGCATTTTCCCAATTTTACAACATTTGCTAGTATTCCCTCCGCTCTTTCACCACGGCATGAGCACGCTCACAGCACGTTGCATTCCAAGCATCCGGTGTTGTGACTTCGTGCATCGTCCATAAACAATAGTCAATTGAAGGGCTCCGCCTGTCAATCACACTACACTTCGATCAAAATTATTAAACGTTTATATCAAATAATCACAATAAAATTGTGAATAACAATGCTTTTTTAATGAAGTGTATTTAATTTTTTAATGCCTGTGGACATCGAATTTAATGCTTTTTAATGCCATTTTCTTAATTTTCACAAAATCTCCTTAATGAGTTTTAATGCTTTTTAATGACCTGCAGAAACCCTGTTTGTATCTATATGGGGAGCAAGTCCTCTTCTTCTGTTTCTATAGGAGCCCAGAAGGGACAAACCAAGCAATCTGGCTCTCACAAAGATCTGACATGTTTAACTGTGGGACTTCACTGTACTTTCTCTATCATTGCCTGAATTAAAAACTTGAAACTCCAAACACCTAAACAGCTGCTGCTGCCCAAAACCAGAAGCATCTACTGTTCTATAATGTTTAATAACTTTTGTACCACTAATCCTATTAATAGAGTGAAATAATTCAGCTTCCGTCACTGGCATGTGCCCCCTTAACATTCCTGATTATATATGACTATCTAGAACCAGGCCTGGTGTCATCTGTTATTATTATTTGTGCAAACTGTATATGTTGTATTTTCTATGCAGATATGGAAATATAAAAGATAGTTAATGCAAACAAATCTATTTGTACTCTTTTATTCCCTCATCCAACAAGAATTGATAAGAAAACTGATGAGGAATCAGATCGTTAAGCAAAATCGAAACTGTAATCGGAATTGTTAAATTCTTATCAATTCCCATCCCTAATTGCTGCATTGTGTATGAAAACACTTGAAAAAGGAGGGATATTCGGTTGCTTCTAATCTGTACATACTCCTAAACCCAACACACTGGACCTTTAAGGACAGTGAGCAGTCAGAGAGGGTTCTGTTTCTTTAAATGGGAAACTTAATGCTTCGTGAGACCGCATTTCTGTGAATGGAGCACACTCTGAATCTGTGTGTCACACTCTCTTGTGACTTTACTCGGATGTGTGTTTGTTTGTGTCTCAGTGTGGACGTGCTCATCCTCATGTGAAGGGTCAAACTGTCTTGTTCTCTGGAAAAATGTTCCCTACATACACACACATTGGTCTTTAGAAATGTAGCCAAAGAACTATATGTGGAAACACTTAAGACTTACGACTTTTAGTACAAGATTGGACAAGATTCTTGTAATAGCAGGAGTCTTTTTCAGTCCTGGACACTGGACAAACAATTATAAATAAGTGATGAGCTCAAAAGTGAACAGGGTATGACTAATAGCAAGACTTGTGTTGCTATAAATTAGAAAACGTTCATGACTTAAAATCACTAGAGCACTGACTCGTAATTCTCTGCTGATCCCTGAAACCTTGCATTAACATATTTCACCATGTAGAAGTGTTTATATTTGACAGAGTACCAGTCTGTCTTCTTTGAAATAATTGTTGATACATGAGAAATACGGTGTTATGATTGGAGAAGCAGCTCTGCACACTCAAGGAGAACCTGTGTTCCAGTGTGAAGTTTCAAACATTTACTTAATAACTGTGCGACAAGCATGATTCCAGTGGTGTGCTCGACTTGAGCAGCGGTCTACCTTGCTCATCCAGGACTTGCGCTTGCACATTGCTTTCCTCCTTTTCACAGCTTCCCACAGTCGTCTTTGCCCTTTGTCAACAGAATCAGAAAAAAAAAGAAAACTTATCAGTCACAAACAACATTTTTATATTTAATATTCACTGAAATAAATGCAAAAATTATGCTTCCTTACATGTGCAAATGTGCTCTTATGAAAAACTCTCCATGTGATAAGAATATGGAATAATCTGCCACCCCTTCTTGAGCAGTTCATATTGAATGCATTTTGTTATTACTGGTGTACATTGCAATTGCTACCTTGTCTTGATCACCTTTATTTATTCATGTATTTGCTCTGCCATTAGTTCCTTGTACACAAAAAATGCTTAGTTTTTCTTCTGCTCAAAAAAAAAAAACAACTCTTTTTACGGAACTTCCTCAAATTCAGTTTCAAAAAGCTGTGAAAACTCTGCTCTTGAATGATTGCAATTTTCCACATGGGATACATTTCTAAGCTTGGTATATCGTGGAATTTTATTTGTAGAAAATATACTTTTGTGCAGCTTGCAAAATCTGGAGGTTGCCACTTATTAAACCCCTTGAAGGTTTTTGGTAACCATCCATCACAATTTTTAACCAACATGTATTTATGTGTATGTTTTTTACAATATGAAAATTAAATAATTAAAAACAAAATCCAAATAGTCATAAAGTATTTTCATCGATATTTTGATTAACTGCTCAGCCTTAACACAGTATTCAAGGAGACTTTGAAGACCATATAAGAGACAAGAACATATATTAAAGAGGCAGAAATGAAGCTGAAGAGCACTGAAAAAAAATGAAGGGGAGAGATGTGAGTGAATATATGAGCAGGAGAAGTGGGTGTAATTAGTCTTAAGCGACTCTGAGCACAGCCCAGAGGGCAACGCTAACAGGATTTAGCACATTACTGCTACCCTCCTTCAAACACACACGCAGCAGAAAAAAAGGCTTGGCGCTTTAGTGTCCCTCTCTATTGTGCCTAATCACCAGTTCTGAATTTGAAAGACATTAGGGGTATTAGTAATGGAGAATTAGCTTCAGCTATGCTTAGGGCATCCAAATGACACACTGTCATTACTACAGTCAGGCTATATTCAGGCTGTATAGCTACAGAATATGTCCATGTATAGCTATCCGATGGCAAATGGAAAATTGGAAGCCTCTTACCAAAAGTAGCTTTAACCACGCTTCAGTGAATAATTATTTCATAAAATGAAAGATACAGTAGAGGGAGCAAGTACAATTGCATTATAGAACATTAGGCTGTTTTTTTTTATTGGATGTCAGCAAAGTGGAGAAAGGGAAAGAAGCTGAGGAGACAAATGGGAATGTAGCCTTGTAATTACAAGGGTGTAAACAGATGAGCCTGAAGAAATACAAAATATATCACGGTAACATTTTGTAGGGCTTTTGCATTTCCATTCCCAATCCGAGAAACTGACCGCGCCTACTAACCGACAACCAGAGGTGGAAAATCCCAGCTCCACAGAGTGAAAGTCCAGCCATGTATTTGTTCCAACTACCCACTGAACCAGCCCATTTTGATGAGCACGACTCCTCATCCAGGTAGATGGGATAAGTAGTGGAATCACCTGTGTTAAAGGGGTCATATTTTGCTAAACCCACTTTTATTAGTCTTTGGTACTAGGGCTGCACGATATTGGCAAAATTTGCGATATGGGTGTACAGCATTGTAATAATGACAATATTGCGATATTTCTCGTTCATCGAAAGAAATACCAATTTCATCTTAATGTTAAAATGAGCCAGTTGTTTGTATGCCGACTCAATCATTTATAATTTAAGACAAAATACTGTACTAGTGCAATCAATTACACAATTCTGTCCGAGAACCTTGTGATGCTGCTACCACAGACCTTCAGACACAAACAGAGTCAAATATTTTGTCATTTTATTCACATATAATAATGTGTAAATGGAATGGATGCATTTCATAATAACAAAAGTGCCAGGGTAACTAACCCATACAAGAGCTTTAACAAAACACTATTCCATTGCTTTCCTGGTATGGTAAATAATGCATATAAAAATAAAATCTTAGTTTAAGTGTTCTGGCCTTGGCCAAAGTTGGGCTCTGAAAATATTCACATCTTTTCAACATTAATAACATGTAAACTTGCATTCAACCAGCAGCAGTAGCATTACTTCAGCTTTTTGCCAGAAAAACTAGCATGTTAGAGTGGTAGAGAAATCCACTCTGGCACCCCATGGTGTGTAAAACAGAAAGTTAATGGGAAAAAAGAAAAGAAATTATTGCACATCTTTGCAATATGAATATTATACACTCCATTATCACAATAACAATATTTTTTCAATATATTGTGCAGCCCTATTTGGTACCTTTATTTGTGTATTTGGACCCTAACAGTTCATACAGTTTGAATTTGAACCCTCCAGGTGCTGCAAAACTATCTTTATATTCATTCCAGCAAAAACTGAGTGGATTTCTACAACCCCTTTTAATTCCTTCTTCATTTGTCTGGCAACAACTACTAAGCTACAACATAAGTAACATGTAGCTGGATTCCATCTGTAATCCTTAAATAGACAAAGGAAAGAGGCCACAATATGTAGAAAAAAGAGAAAACAAGAGCATAATGGAAAAACATCCACATTAAACCCGAATCTGCACAAACACAGCACTAATATCCCTACTGCAACCCACCTCTATGAACTTCACAATAACAGTTACAACAGGTGTGATGTTTTCAGCGTCGTGGTGCGCAAATTGGCTTAGTCTTACCTGGTCGACCCATGCCGATCTTCTCCAGATCTTCATTCTTGACGTAGTCAAAGTGCGACAGCCGCGTGACGTTTAGTTCGTCTCGGATACGCAGGAAGTACTGCTGCAGCTGCACCTCCATCAGCAGCTCCAGCAGCCATTCGGTGCCTTCTTCGCAATGCATGCCACTACCCAGTTTCTGCAAGAAATGAGCAACAGTTAACCAATAAAGATCCAAACAGCCACGGGCAACCAAAATCACCTACTGATCTAAACTGTTTAATACTTGTTGATCCTTTAATCCTGTCAATATATGTAAATAATTGGTGTAAAATGCAGTTTGTCATCTTTTCATGGCCATCAGATATGACCCATTTGGACGTTCAGAGGCTCCATAGTTACTGTGGAAACACCATCATCTTCTACAACATTGATTCATCAGTAAAACCCATGGAGTTTGATCAACGAAGGTGGATGGACATACTTGTTTTATGTTCAATTAATGATATATTTGCTGAAAAAGTAAATTTTTTCTTAAGTTTTCCCTGTTTTTGATATAATACCTCTCAGATGTAATCTCATCATGATGAATAAAGTACATGATCAGTAAAGTAAATATAGGAAAATATCTGATTTTCACTGAAAAAACGCAAAATAGAGAGGGTAATATTATGATATATGGTGATAAATCACTTAAGCAATGTTAAATATGGATAAAAAGTTATTTGGGAACTTTCACAAAAGTCACCCTGGGTCTTTATGGATTAATATCCACATCCACTCAAAAACACACATGTACACATTCACACAGTAGATAGTGTTGAGTTGTCGAAGCATCAACAAGGACAAAAAAAACCTAACCTTGTACCATGGTATTATAAAAGTAATGTAAAGTTGGCTTGATTACGCAGGTTCTGCATTATTGTTTTATTTTTTTTGTAAATTTCAACGCAATCCAAAGGGATGAAAACAACTCAGGATGGAAAAAGAGCAGAGTATTTTGGGCAGACGGTTCACAGACGTCAGCGTCTTCGAGCACACACAGATATACGAGATGAATGAATGCACATCTGGTGTCCATAAGTGTCAGCGAAGACAAACGGGAGGCTTCTAAACAATCTGACCACAATGCATACTATATCCCTTTATACGTCCGTGAGACCATCAATCTTCTAAGTCAAAACACAATACTCCAGCTTAAAACGTCATCTATCAATGTCAACTTAATGTAAGCAGCTGAAACTAGCGCAAAATGTTGCTGATCTTGAGCATTAATCATGATGCGCTACTACTTTGGAGGACTATTAGTCACATAGGACGGTTATTTTGTCTGGAGGCCCTAAGAACTTTGATAACCAACGACAAACAAACAGAATTAATTACACCTGCGCTCCTGATCTCCACTCTCAATGATGAACTGCTTGAAACAACCGAATGAACTAAAAAATGACAGACATGCCTAATCTAGTAAGACTGGATGGGGCACAGGGGTCATTCCACTGAGGAGTAATTAGACCCCATGAATGAGGAACTTCCTGTGGTGGCTGAAACAAGGTTACAAGGTCTAGAGGAAATGTCAGGGGTTCACGACTTTCACCCTTTCATTTAAACTTCTAAATTGGCTTGGTTAGAGGTCACTTCCTTCTGCTTAATGGCTGTGACCTGAACACTTAGAGAAGACTCCTCCAGCTCATAGACACAGGGCGGATACGTCTGCAACGCCTTTCCCGTTGCAAAGATTCAACAACGTGAGCGGTCCTGAACCTTCCGTCACATTCAGAAGTGACATGTAACTGAGGCTAATCTGCAGGACGGTTCAATCTCCTGCTTATGCCAGATGTCTTGATGCGAATTCATTGTGATGCAAATAAAAATGGGTCAGTTAATATCCGTCTGTTCAAACATGCAGTTCTGGCATTCCTTCAGGTAGGGCTGAACTTTATGACCACTAAATTAAATCATTTTTTCTAAGTGTCACTGAAAATATATGTGTTTGTTTTTTTTTTTTTCTGTCTTGTTTCTGTGTGAACTCAAGGCTCCAACAGTTTTCTTCAATAAAAATGTTTGCTGTATATGTGTAATATTAATAAATGACAATACAAGAAGTTGTGAACCAGCTGTTTCAATATAGCCTGCATCACTTGTTAACTGACTACAGAAACATTCACAATTAATATACAAACAAACAGGATGCATTTTAATTATTTCTGAGCAACTACGACATCCAAAGAACTCATTTTGATCATGCATTTTCATGACATTTCACTACCATGCCCTAAAATCAGGATGTCAAGTAAATTCGGAGATGCACTTCTAGTCATATTCTCACCTGGATGAGCAAAACTAAGACTAAAACTTTCTGTAAAAATCATTTTATAAACTGAAACAATGCAACTCAATATTAATGCTTTATGGAGTGCAAAAAAAGTGGCTGTAATCATAAACTGTAAAAACTAAAATAGTAAATTCTTCAAAAATATAACTATAGTTGTAAAATGATGCTGAAATACTTAATAAAATAAAACAAATACAATAATGTGATTCACACTATGCTTGAAGGCTAATCCTTTGGTTTGTCTGAAGCAGAAATAGCATGTACAACAAGCAGTTGAATAACCTGACCCAACAACCTGTAAGAGCCTGGATCTGCTGCAGAGATGCAGGCAGCCCTGGATGCCTGTAGTGCCTGTGGCTTTAGGGCCGAATGCTGCTGCAGTCATTCGAATCCGTACACATATTTTGCGTTTTGCTGCATCATGCCTGACCCTCACCCTGGGAAACACGATACAACGGTTTGGCCAGTCGACTACCACGCTGTCCTGCCCTGCTGGATGTTTACTCGATATGTATTTCAGTAATCTTTAAAACATACCAGCCCTTTTCTGTGTTTGTGTGTGCGTGTTTCTTCTTCTTTTTTGTATATTAGAATATCTGACATACGAGGCTTCCACCCTGACCTGTTAAACCCCACATTCCCTAGAGTGTAGCCCTGAGCCTGATCTTCCCTGGCAGTTAACATCCATGTGTTTTTTTTCTCTAGACGGTGCCAAAGACGCAAGTCAGTTTCCTCTTGGGCCTCTTTCCATGACAGTGTCATATCTGAGGCATGAGGGGTCAAATGCAGGTGTTGAGGCTCTCATATTATATTTCTCTGTCATCTTGCAAACTAAGATACAAAGATACCTACACTGGGGATTAAGTAATTATTGACTGAATATTCAGGGGCTTTAAAGTCTGTAATCTTTTTGTTTTTTAAGACTGACACCAAAAAATAAACGTATTGAAAAATATTCGATTGGGTCTGTATCGCTAGTCACGACACTATGGCCTTAAGTAATGTCCTTCCCACTGCAGTATCTGATTGGTTGCAAGTCTGTGAACTTAAAAATAAGAAAGAAAAAAAAAACATATTTTATTTTCTAGTCTTTAAAGTTCTTCCAATTAAATGGCAAGAAATAGTGTTGAAGTATGACTGAATAGTAACTTTGTGCATTTGATACTTATGTTCAGCTTAAAGGAGGTTGAAGATTTGAAGATTTAACACCTTGATATTAATTTTTACCGTAAACATATAAATACCAAATATCATGATCGGTTTCCTTATCCGGGATAGGCATCTGCTCTGGAGGAACATTAGTTGACCTCTGCACTGAACATCTGTGTGTGTCATTACATATTCTACTTTTTAGAATGTGCAGCAAAGAAATATCACAAATCCACTAATCAAATAGGTTATGATTCATTGTTAAAGTGCAGCAGGAAGAATGTAATGATAATGATCTTAAACATAACCCTGTGTGTCTGGGAATTGAATAAACATAGCATTAACAACACATATAACACTCCTCACGCAATAAAAGGGAGACTAAAAGGAAAAAAGGATGAAAAAGTGTAGATGCAAAAAAACACAGCATAAGGTCCCTGGTGTGAAATGCCTCTGTCCTGAACTCATTCCTCATGGTGGTGGAGAAATGCACGCACACACATATACACACATCTCCTGGCCAGAGCCATGTCCTGTATCAGATCTGTTCTGCTCTAACATCCTGCTGCAATAACAACAACCCTCCCAGAGGACAGCCTCAGTCCAGCTGGAGTGTCTACACCTCCTCCAGAACACATTTCTAATAAAACCACTGTAATGTCTCACCAAACCACATAATCCTGACGATAGTTAGAGCATTTCATGACATATTAAGGAATATTATCATTCCTGTGAAGCAGAGACGAGCGGAGCAGAGCAGAGCAGACCACAGACAAACGCCGAACTTACTCGATATACATGAAAATGTGCCAAGAAGGGGAATGACTTTTTCAGCTTGTCAAAGCGGCGCATCCTGAATTCCTCAGTCTGAATGAGTGTAGGTGCAAAAATGTGCATGCACGTTTTAAAGGCTAGAGGCTGCTCGGCTTTTAAACCATTACCAGAGCCACAGTCCTCCCAGTTTGACGTCCCAAGTTTTTAAGAGAATTATGGGAAGCACGCACGCTCCTCAGATTCAGATCTGCAGCTCCAAACCCAAGAGAGGGGGAAGAAAAACTTCCTATGGTCCGAAACGCAAATCTACAACATTCCATGGCGGGGCAATCCTTCTGTAAGCCGCGTCTTTAGATTCAGCTCCCTCAGGAAGCCAAAGAAGCATTCAACCAGCACTGAGGCGTGCAAAGCAGCATTTAAAAGTCATATAATAGCTAAAGAGAAATAGCTGGAGAGTTCACAATCCCTGGTTTGGGGCAGAGAAAGCCTCACTGCTCTGTCCTGTGCCCAGTCTGGCCATGTGTCCTCCACAGACAGCAATGAGCCAGTGATCCAAACTTGCAGAACTTCACAAATAAGTCACTCCTCCTTCCTCCCTTCTCTCTCTCTCTCGCTCTCTCTCTCCGTCTGTCTCCCAGCTTTTGCGCGTGCAGCTACTGTCTGTTTGCCTTTCCATCCTTCCATCGAGCATGGGGCTAAAAATAGGAGCAACTTGGTTTTCTCCCTGATTCAATGGCTTGCCAGTCGGGTAAGCAGCAGAGGCGTGAGGGTCAGAGAAGCGAGTGTCTCTGGTTTCACATTTTAGGGCGCATCAAGAAATAGAGGTGAGGTTTATGGGTGTCTGGGTCATTTCAGAGAACAATTATTCGTGTTTGTTTACAGTCAGCTGATGAGCTCGTGATCTCCGGTGAGTCTTTCATCTGACTTGATACTTTCATTTTAGTCTACTGCCTTCTTCACGCACTCTTACTCCCACCTTCTGTTCCTCTGCTATACTCCTCACCCTGTCTCTCTGCACCCCCCCCCACCCCAAGCCTCCCCCCTTTCCTCCCTTCTTGTCAGACGGTCCGTGTAGTGCAGAGCAGTGCGTGGTGCAGAGGACAGAGGCTTCATGGTATTCAGCCCAGAGGAGCATTTGATCCAGGGCCAAAGGGTCACATTCAACTGCAGGATGGAGCGCTTGTTTCCTGTGATGCAACCCCTCAAACACACAGCCACCCAGTCCTAATCCTCCCCTCTCTCCACCATTCTGTTTCTACACCTCTCTTTAACTGCTTGGCTAATAAAATTCACAATGGTGAAGAGGTTTAGGATGCCTCAGGCCTTTTTCAGTTTGACTTTGAAACTGAGAAACTGGTTCTCTAATGAATATGGTAAAGAAATTATGGCAGCAAACGGATATTTAGTGTATCTATATGATATATAATTATACTATTTTCACTATAAAGATGCTCTTTTTTAATTTTTTCCCTTTGTAAAAACACCAAATAAGAAATTCTCAGCGCTTTAACTCTCAAAAACCAAGGACTGGGAGCATTTCTTGTGTCGTTTGGATTTAATCTGACAGCCTCCGTATTACATAAGATTATCTGCTTAGTAGCTCAGAGGTCATACTTCCAAAACGAACCACACATCCGCAGTCTTGGATCCTCAAAGTGCCTGGACACAATTTTGAGCGTAAAAGGCTTAGATCTTGAGGGCAAACTTGCTAAATGTCAGTCACATGTCTGCGATCACAGCAAAACTTTAATACCTAGAAGCATATGGACTGCAGAAGTTTGATAGAAAGCAAGGGAAGTTAAGAGAATTAAAAGTAAAACCTGAACGCAATCAGCTCCCACTCCTTTACTGTG
The DNA here is from genome assembly GCA_037367295.1 of Apogon hyalosoma. Classification (NCBI taxonomy): domain Eukaryota; kingdom Metazoa; phylum Chordata; class Actinopteri; order Kurtiformes; family Apogonidae; genus Apogon; species Apogon hyalosoma. The sequence continues at coordinate 3,151,409 of JAPQRP010000011.1, forward strand.
TATGACGTGCGTGCACTGCAGCGTTAAACTCCAAACCTCACCCTTTTTTTCCCCTTTACTTCACTCGTTTAATAATCCCGTCTTTGCCTCTGCGCCCTATCCCAGTCTGCCCTCCCTCCCCATGACCAACTCGTTGCATTTTCTTCTTTATTTGGTGCTGCCTTGTATTTCCTGCCTCTAATCCGCCAAAAATGTTATCTCTCTCCCACTCTGCTGACTACAAACAAACCCTTACCAGCTGCTTTTCAGACCCTTAGCTGCAGTGAACATCCCCCCCCCAAAAAAAAAGACCACACTCCAGTTTTTTGCTTTCTAATTTCACGGATGTTGCTCTCCTTGCTCAGTGATTTGCATTAAATTCATCGATAACTCTCTGCAGCATTTGATTTGTTTTTTTGTCTGTTCACTTTGAATATTTTACTTCTCCCCTCGCTTCCCCTCTTCTACGACCACAACTCTCTTCTGCTTTTAATTAGGAAATTTCCTATTTACTAGAGAAGGAAGGGAGTTGAGCAGACGGAGTCACGGAGAGGAAGGAAAGAAAAAACATGTGGGGTTCGCTGTCATTAAATGTCTGACTTTAATGAAAGACAAGATGGAAGACATTTAAGAGCATGCAAGACTGTGCAATATGGCTTTGTTTATCAGTGCGTTGTTGAGTTTAGGGCTTTAATATATTTCACAACAGGACTGGTAGTTTATTTTCCTTTCTGTAAGGCTGACAGTCCGACAAATTATTTATGAAGGAGCTTGGGTGTTCACTGGGTCATAATTTTGCAACAGCTGTTCCTATAAAAGCAAATAATGTGGATGATCTATGTTTTAAATGCAATGTGACATCAATATTAACCCATAAAGACCCAAAAAGCCACTAGTGACACAAACCATCTACTGATCTAAACTGTTTAATACCTGTTGATCCACTAATCCTATCAATACATGTAAATAATTGGTGTAAAATACAGTTTGTCATCTTTTCATGGTCATCAGATATGACCCATTTGGACGTTCAGAGGCACCGTAGTGAACGTGGAAACACTGTCATCTTCTACAACATTGATTCACTAGTAAAACCCATGGAGTTGAATCAATGATGGTGGATGGACACACTTGTTTTTACATTCAGTTAGTAATATCTTTGCTGAATAAGTAACTTTCTTCTTCATTTTTCTCTATTTTGATATAATTAACTTTGAATTTAGTATGAGTTTTCATGAACATTGACATGATCAAGGAATTAAATATAGGAAAATACATGATTCACGGCAAAAAAAAAAAAAAAAAAAAGCAAAAAATGGCGATAAAACAGTTAAGAAAGGTTGAAATAGAGAAAAATTCATTTGGGAATTGCCACAAAAGTAGCACTGGATCTTTATGGGTTAAGGTTCTTCACAGTTAAAAGTGGGATTAACATCAAAAATATAAGTAAAGCAAAAATAAACATGCAAGTATCAAGTCTAGACAGATTATTCTAAAGTTGAATGGCCCGTTCTATCCAACAGGCTTGATAGACATCGGATTTTATTTGTTTTTAAAGCCCTCACTGGTCTTTTACCATCTTCTATAATTTTTTAGTATCTTTTAATGCAAGTAAATATCACACTTGCTCAAAGGACCAGCTCAAACTGCAGGTTCCTTCAGTGCACGCTGAATTGGGAAAGTCCAGTTTTTCTTACTGTGGACCTGAAACCTGGAGCACTCTCCAAAACCATCTGAAACTTAACACACTTTTATTATTAGGAAAATTATTATTGTACCTCCAGCTGCTCCTGTTTTTAAGTAGATGTCTTTATTTTTAGTTCATTTTTGTCACTTTTACTTTTTGGTATTTCTGATATAGGGTTGTATGTTTCAAATACTTTGTGTTTTAAATCCATAATTCCCATCTTATTTTACCTCCAACTGCTCCTGTTTTTAAGTAGGCTTCTTTGTTTTTAATTTGTCTTTGTCACTTACTTTCTTGTATTTCTGACCATTGTACGTTTCAAACGTTTTGTCAGCTATATTGTAAATGAGGTTGTGTCCTCAATATATTTCTGAGTTTAAATAAAGGTAATGAATAAATGAATGAATGATTAGGCAGTTCTTCAGAAATGTTTTATGAGAGAGAGCAGATGGATAATGTGGGTCGATTATCTGTTATTTTAAGACTTTGAGAATTGACTCAGATAAACCTTTTGAAATTCTGCTCGTTTTCTTCTCACATACAGAGGTGAGGTGACGTCAGTTTCTCTAAGTCATCAAGCACACAGGATGTGACAGGGAAAGAGGAAAAGGAAAAAAAAAAAAAACTGAGACACACTCAAAGGCTGGAAACAACCCCCTGAAGTGACTTTTGCCATTAATGGCATAAAAATTCCCCGAAGAACATGAACTCTGCAGAGAACCCTTTTCAACTATGAACTGCCTCATGCGCATTGGAAAGGAATGGGTCACAATAAAACAGATCATGGTAAGAAGTACAGGAACAGTAACACATCACCGAAAATCAGAATCAGAAGTTAAATCCAAAGTCTAATTGATCTTATAAAATAAAGACTGGAAAAACATCTAAATCTTTCTAAGTGTATTTTCCTCATTTCTAGTCAAAATATCTCATCACACTTAAAATAAGACATAACCACCTAAAAAGTAACTTTTCAGTGAGATATAAGAACTTCTTTTTAGACAATAGATCTGGAAAATCTTATTTAAAGAAATCTTACCAAGACAATTTTCACTTGTTCCATTTTTGCTTGAATTAAGCAAAAAAAATAAATCTGCCAATGGAACAAGTAAAAATGATCTTGATAAGATTTCCTGAAATAAGATTTTCCAGATCTATTGTCTAAAAATAAGTTCTTATATCTCACTGAAAAGTTACTTTTTAGGTGGTTATGTCTTATTTTAAGTGTGATGAGATATTTTGACTAGAAATGAGGAAAATACACTGGTTAATATTTAGATTTTTGCAGTTAATAAATTGCTGCACATCTTAAAATATCAGACAAGCGCAGTCTTCGCCTGAAAAATATCTAGTAGAAAAACAACCGAGTCTCAACCGGAAAGGCGTTTATGAGAGTTTATATATGTGTGAGTGTATGCATGGCTGCAGCTGACATAAGAAACTCTTTATAACGTGTCAAATGGATCCCCGGCAGAAGGAGACAGAAATATGGTGGTAAAGGGCACGGAGGGTGGCAGTGTGGTAGGGAGCTAAATGTATATAACATCACTGTGGTTACAGCACATTTTACATACGTAGAGCATCAGATGATTCTTGTTAGCCTCCAAGTCAATGGAAGGAATTTGTCACAGTGCTGTCAGCTGCTCTATGACTAAGGAGATTAGACCAATGTGATTAATGGGCAGTAAGTCAAACTGCAGTGGAGATGTAATACCACAAGATGGCACCAAATTTACTATGGGAGCTAGTGAATGACCTACTGTAGGTGGATTACTTCATACATGATGATACTAGTATATATTCACCGTTACATCTCAAGATCATTCATTTATTAATAAATGATTTTACATAATATTAATTAATTCATTAGTTCCGTCTGTGAAGCGAAAAAATCTACTTGAAATCTATACAGGCCTGAAATAGGACTCACTTCACAATCAAGTCAGTAGCCATTTTTAAAACCAGGTTAAAAACGTACCTTTTTTCGACAGTGATCTATTGAGTTGTGTGCATGTGTGAGTTTAAGTGTGTATACATATGACTGTTTACTTGCAACTGCGCTTGCAATTTTTTATTTTTTTTGTTATATACCTGTTGTGAAGCTCATCGACTCATGAAATGTGCTCTATAAATAATGTGGAATTGAATTGAAGAAAGAAGCTACTGCAGACCGGTTGAGGTTTAATCAAGATTGTAACACCCTTTTTTCATCTCCGGTGCCGTGAATCCCAGACTCCATACATCTGGAAGACGAGCAGATGCTAACGCTGTAAATGAAAAGTCTGGCTCTGTAGATTGTATCACAGTGTCCTGACTATCTAATTTGTGGCTGGGTGGCTAATGACATTATGAAGAACAAGGCGCTGTGCGTGGTCTGCATTATGTCTAGGAATTAAGGCACACACATACACGCTTCAGTTGATTCTGAAATACGATTCTGAGTGTACACACATACAGGCATGCAGAGGCATGTGCTCCCATCAGCTGGATTCACACTGACGTACAGTGTTGGGAATTAAGATAGCTTAGTGAATATGGGTGGACGGGCTTCCAGTGCATTTCTAAAATAAGTTGTAACCTTTTGGTAGCAAACATTACTGTGGTTTGATGCTGGGTGCCAACAACTGGCACAGCAGCAGACTGAAGGAATAGTAGAACCAACATGATTTAATCCCTCTAATAAATCTGTAAGAAAAGCATCTATGCACACACGCACAGATGATGCCTTTGACGGAGAACTGCATGCACAGACAGACAGTGATGCGTCACTCCTGATCTCACAGATTGTAAACCTCTGCCAGAGTCTGGATTTTACATCCTCCTTAAATCCTTCTTCATCCACAGCACCTCATCGTTCACAGCGTCAGCAGAGGAGAGGCATTAGCTGGTGGGCGTCAACGCTAAGAAAAACTGACTGTGGGAACAAAAACAGCCTTGGATCCAAACAGACCCAGGACATGCGTGTCCCCTTTTGTCAACAGACGTTGTTTTGGTTGCATGGCTTAGTATGCATAATGCCAGTCTACCAAAACAACCCCCACCAATACTTCCTGATGTCCCCTCCTCCATTAAAACGCACCCATACTAAGCCATGGCTTCCCTGATCCCTTAAAGCTGTTTGAGAGGTGGAAAATGTTGGTCAAATGTCTCAGCTGACGGCTGACGTACAAGCAGTCATCAACACATTACCCAAAACTAACATTAACCATATATCACTGTATATTTTAGCACCTGCCACAAAAAAGCAGCAGATGTTTAATACTGTGCAGCTTAACTGAACTAATGTAGCCTTTTCAGAAAAGCTGTAGGATGGTAGCAGGTCAGCTCACTAATCTGCTCATTTTCCAAAGGGAAAAAAAAAACATATTAGGAAAAGACGCATTTGGATACGTCAAGTATATGAGAAAGCTTTGTCTGTTTCAGTCAGCCTTGGTCTATCTTACCCTCAGTGTTTCTCAGCTCTGTGCAGTGTGTTGGGGTTTGTGTGTGTGTATTAAAGCTAGAGAAATCACTGTATTCAGCACAAAGCTGCAGCTGTAAAAAAAAAAAAGGAACTCTGATCTGATTTAGCCCCTGCAACCAGGACAGCTGCAGTGTCCATCGGCTTAACTCCACTCAACCAGCAAACAGGCGTCATTCATGACATTAACAGTGTTGCACAGATCTGCACATTGATCCATCCATCCATTTTCCATACTCACTTATCCTGTGCAGGGATGTGAGACGTTGAGTCTTTCAGTAAATACTGGTCAGGAGTACAGATATTGCTTTTAATACTACTGATGTTATGTTTTTATACTGAGCAAAAATGTCTTTCTTCTTTATTCTTCAAAATATAAACAGTCTTTCTAAAACCTTTACCAAGCTTCCTAAACTTAAAAAAAATAAAAAAAAAAATCAGAAACCATCTGCTCAGAAAAACACCTCTACATCCACCAGTCTTTCTATTGTCAAATTTACCCTCTTTATCATCTGATACAAAAGCAGTTTTCCATAATGCTGACCACATTCGACTTAAAAATACCATTACTTCTGCTGCCAAATGTTTCTTAACCCTCCCCCCAAAAAAAAAAAAAAAAAAAAACTAGTCAATGAAGTTGTGAAGTAACGAGCTAATGGAATAGTTTTCATGATCAGTACCAATGAAAATGTGCCTAACATGGATGTTTACATACAAGTAATGTATTGAAGTTTTGTTCGCATTATGTTTATTGACATATTGACAGTATGCTAGTGGTTCCCAACCTTTTTTGGCTCATGACCTCATTTTAAAAATCACAAATTTCTGGCGACCCCAGACTTTCAAAATGGAGACTTTTTTTTTTTTTTTTTTCTTGCTAAAATTAATTTGTTTTTTATAATGTAATAGTTTGGTTTACTATGTTGCAAATAAACAATTTTATATTACATT
>JAPQRP010000011.1:3172388-3204657 GCA_037367295.1 Apogon hyalosoma
CAACATTGATTCACCAGTAAAACCCATGGAGCTGGATCAGTGACAGTGGATGGACACACTGGGTTTATGTTCAGTTAGTGATAGATTTTACTGAAAAAGTCACTTTTTTTTCTGTTTTCCCCGTTTGTGATATAATAATGTAAATATGTATGTTATGTTGCTAAGAAGCTAAACAACAGACTTGTATGGAGAAGGGGTAGGATTAAACAAGTTATACTTCCTCCCACTCCTTTTTGAATATGCAAATGAAGTCATACTTTGTTTACATATATAGGTATATGTTTTTGTTTTTTGCTTTTTGTTTGTTTGGTTTTCTTATAATCTGTTTAATTTATAAGGACTAAGTAGGATTATTTTGTTTTGTTGCATATTTGAAATAAACTAAACTAAACTACGGAACATACCTCACATTGGTTTTATCGGGTTAATGCAAATATGGCATGTTACAGCACAATTTTGTGTCATTTATGGACAAAGCAAATATACATATAATGCTATTAATCAAAAGATATAGTACTGCTTCATTTCTGTAAATAAAGTACTTATATTTAAGGGTAACAAAAGTCTGTGTCTTTTTTTTTTGACTGTTTAGTATTTCCTGTATTATGCAGATAATGCTCGAGTGGGTGTAGTTATTTGTTTTTTGTCATTTTTTAAATTTTGGCAGGTCACATTAGCAAGTCACCACTTCCTTTGTGTTCCTTTTCGGGCCATTCACTAGATTTGAACTGCTTGAGTTTTAATAAGAATGAGAGAAAATAGGATGTTTTAAAACTTCAAAACGGTACCGTGTTTACACTATTTCAGGTTGCTAAATTTTGACACATCAGGACTAAATCTATTACTGCCATTTCACCATTCAGCCACATGAGGGCAGACTGTAGCAATGATGAGAAAACAGTAAATGCAGTTATCAAATATGTATACTTAAGCTGCATGTGTACTGGCTCAAACATGTTTTTTTCCCTTCAGTGTAGGTTACATATATTCACTACAAGTCAGAGCGATTAGAAAAACTTAGATGTCTTAGGTGAATATCAAAACCTGTCTCACAATGCATTTAAAATAATAATAATAATAATTAAAAAAAAAACCAACTTTAATGTAATGAAGCATAAGTAAAGTGCAGCTTTTTCTTCTTATTGCAATAATCAGAGGACTGATCAGATTGACGCAGGTTGAATGTTAATAATTCTCTATAATGCTTTCAGGAGTAATCTCTTCTATTTTTAGAAAAAGCAGACATGCAGGTGTGCAGTTTGCGCTGCTCTTCAGCAAGAATGTAAAGTGAAACGTGAGCTTTCACTTTTTATCCACACAAGCACATTTTTCTCAGAAACAGTTTAACCATTTGCATTTGATTTGCATTTTTTTTTTCTCTCCTGCAGCATCGAGAACAGTACAATACACAAAACAAACTCTACACATTAACATTTTGTGGCATACGTATATGGAATTACATTTACGCTGTCATTAAGTCGAATAATAATGACTAATAATAAAAGAAAAAAACCTTGATTGTGTTTTGTGTATGTGTGGAGCAGGGGTGTGTAAGTATGCGTGTGTTTGCGATAATGTGGGCTCGTCGCTAGCAGATAAACTGCAGAATTGCATCACTGCTGTGTGTGTGTGTGTGTGTGTCAGGTGAATATGTAAGCTGCTCTTCCGGTCTCTTCGGCCCAGAAGGTGTGAGCGATGGAGTGGAGTAACAAAAGATAAGAGGAATAACAAAACACACTGTACTCTGTGGTCCTGAATGTGGATTTGTGCGTACAGGTACAAGACAGTGACACACAAAAAAGAAAAAAAAGAGAAAGAAAACGGTCAAGAGTGGCACCGAATGTACCACTACAGAGAAAAAAATGTAATTATGAAGGATATAAAAGGAAACTAAGACACTGAACTGTGCTGATAGAGGCAGAGTCACCGTGTTCTGCTTTTATGAGGCTTCACCTCAGTATAAAAGATTATGAGATTAATTAATTATGATATTTCCTAACTTAACCCATAAAGACCCAAACCATCTACTGATCTAAACCGTTTAATACCTGTTGATCCACTAATCCTATCAATACATGTAAATATTTGGTGTAAAATGCAGTTTGTCGTCTTTTCATGGTCATCAGATATGACCCATTTGGACGTTCAGAGGCTCCGTAGTTACCGTGGAAACACCGTCATCTACTACAACATTGATTCACCAGTAAAACCCATGGAGTTGGATTGATGACAGTGGGTGGACACACTGGGTTTATGCTCAGTTAATGATTTTTTTTTTTTAACTAAAAAAAGTCACTTTTTCTTCAGTTTTCTCTATTTTTGATATAATAACCCTCAACTTTAATCTAAGCTTTAATGAGAATCTACATGATCAGTGAACTGAATATAGGAAAAGACATGATTTTCACTGAAAAACACAAAATACAGAGCATAATATTATAATAAATGCTGATAAATCATTTAGGAAAGGTTGGATATAGAGAAAATTTCACTTGGTAGACACAAAAGTAGCGCTGGGTCTTCATGGGTTAAGCTAATTTTACATTTGACACATTCATTTCTTGCCTAATCAATAAAAATGTATTAAAGTCCCTGAATCAAATCAAACAAAATGGGATTTAATAATGATAATGTGCAATAACTTAGTAGCTCTCAATTTGTTTGCATCATATCTCACTGAAAAACACAAAATACAGAGCATAACATTATAATAAATGGTGATAATTCACTTAAGAAAGGTTAAAAATACAGAAAAGTTAATTTAGGAAATGACACCAAAGTAGTACTGGGTCTTTCATTATGGGGTAAGTATTCTCATTTCATTGCTAGAAGCTCTGATCACTTACTACTTTCATTATTGAGGTACGGAGCACATGCCATCACACAGCCATCAGAGTATTTTTATTAAAACATCCACACCGTCTAAACTAGTGTCACTGCTCCGTGAAACAACCCAAAACACAAGTTAACTTAGAAGGACTGAGCAATTCAACGATAATTACCATAATGATATTCCAATAAATATCATTATTATGTCTTCAAGGTTAATTTGCATTTCTAGATTTTACTTCTGTACATTTTGATATAGAACAGTTGAGAGTTATTGAATGGTCTGCCTCTAAATTTCTGAAAAATGTTCTTCCGTTTGGTAAAAACCGCACTGCATCACAACTCAAAACAAGACAAGACAAGAATATGAGGACACAAGACCTTTGCATATACTCCTTGCTTGTGCTTTCAGGCTGTAGAGATTTTGACCAATCAGAGGCGTTTTCAGGCAGGTGTTGAAATAAGTACGATTGGCAGCTGTAACTGCTGACTCTGGATCAGATTCCAGGAGATAGGACCAATGAAATTACTTCAGATCATGCATATTTAGGTTGTTTTTTTATTATTATTATTATCATTATTATTAGGAATGAGAGGAGAGAGCTGCAGATGGATGGTGTATATTATCAAATTCTGTCCCAGTTTTATCTGTAACAGCTGTAAGTGTTCTGACCATTAAAAAAGAATTAAAAAAATTCAAATAACCATATTTTATGTTATCTGTCATTTAAAATCTCAGCTCATTTCGAAACTCATGTTTCTTGTTGTGTCTTATTTCCATGTCATCTTGTACATTTTACATAATTTTCAACTTACAGAATTTTTTTAAAAACATTTTTCATCTTGTTATGTTGTTGTTTTTGGCTTTAAAACCATTTAAAACCACAAACAACACTATTATTTTAACTCAGGGACAAAAAACACAGATTGATGCAAGATTAGTGAAAAGAACTTAGACTATTTTTGTGACAACATGCAAATGAATCTCTTTTTTTTCATTTTCCAGTGAAAAATCAGGTTTTCTCCTATATTTCATTTACCAGTTAATCAAGGATTATGTCAAAACAGAGAAAACTGAAGTGCTTTTTCTGCAAAATATACTATTAACAGGTAAAAAACAAAGGTAAAAGGTAAAAACAAGCCTCTAAAACCACTGTCATTTATGACATTTATCAGGCTAAATGGGTTTCATTTTTATATGAATCAGTGTTAAAGAACATGGTGGCATTTCCACATTTAGAGCCTCGGAACATCTACAGAAGAGGATTAGAGCCACTGGGAAAGAAAATAAAATAAAATTAAGGTCCAATATATTATTTAAATTATAATTATGAGGAAAAAAAAGTCAGCATTCTGAGAAAAAAGTCAGAATGCAGACTTTTTTTCCCTCAGGATTCTGACTTTAATCTCAGAATCATGACATTTTTCTCAGAACAATAAAAAATGTATTTTAAAACTCTGAGAAAAAGTCAGAATTTCGAGATTAAGGTCAGACTAACTTTTTTTCTCAGAATTCTGACTTTAATCTTGGAATTCTGAGGGAAAAAAAGACAGAATTCTGACTTTTTTCTCAGAATAATAATAAAAAAAAATATATAGGACCTTTTTTTTTTTTGCCCAGTGGTCTTAATCCGCTTCTGTAGAACATCTGAATGGGATGCCACCGAAAAGCTTAGAAACTGTATTTAGCAGAATTACTTAAATGTATTGTTAGAATCTGTGGAGGAAAAGTTATGCTTAGTAAATACTTTTGGTCGCTGGTGGCCATTTTGGTTTTTGAAGGATTAAGGGTCTCGTTTCTACATGGTTTAATCTCAGTTGTCAATTCTGTAATTGACCACAGTTTAGTGAAATCAGCGTCTTTTTAGGTGTATTGTTTTTTTTTTTCCCCCTCACTGATTGACTGCATAATGCATCAACTTCCATTAAAATACGGTAGAGGTCATTGTAATAAGGATAACTTATAATGACAATATTATATCATGAGTTATTCAGATTCCCATCCCTGGCTGTTATTCACATAAGAAGAAAATATAATTATTTACATGTATTTATTCATATTTTCCCTTTACACACAACTTAATAACAACTTAATCACTGGTGTTAAGCTGATAAATACAGACGCTGAAATTAGATGCAGAAGACACCGTGTCTGTACTCAGTGCTCAGATTTATTTTCCAGAGTAACAAACCAAACCTTAAATTTAAAACTATGGGAAGCTCAGTCGTCTGGTCTGGAGCTCTGAGCTGCCAGTGTCACAAGGTGATCTATTACAGGGTCACTTAATCAGGAAACTTGATGCATTAACAACATGGCCAACATACAATACACCCGGAAGTGACAGGCAGCATGTCAGTCCTCGGGGGGTCAAGTAATGCAATACCTGTGATTCTGTATTAAGGAACAAAACGGAGGGAGGCTAATGAAGAAAACCAGCAAGAAGTGACAGGAAAGGAAAGTTAGTAAAGCCCTGCAGATGGTTGAGAGGCGTGTAGGTGGATCGATTAAGGATAAGATGACTGCCGCAACAGAGGGGGGTATGGTGTGACAGCCGGATGCAAGTTCAGGGTTAAAATAACACTGTCCTCTCTCTCACACCCACACACACATACACACCGACTCCCAGAGGCTCCCTTTCCTCCGAGTTCTCCTCTGTCAGTCTGGGCCCCCGAGGCCCTCCAAGCATTCAGAGACACTCTCCACAAAAAGCACACTCACTGGTCGCTGCTGCTATTCTGGGAGGTTCTTCTTCTTTCTACGCTCTCCACCTCTTTCCGTCCAACCTCATACTTTCTCCGTCCGTCTACCTGTTTTTCCACTGCCACTATTTGCTCCTTAAAAATAGATGAATGCAAACTGTCCCGAGTCCTGACTAGTAACTCACTTGTTTTCAAGGAAGCACACGTTCATTTTCGGAGCGTAATGCTTTGTTCCTAATTCTGGAAGGAAACAAGCTTAGAGTTTGACAAACTTTATTGATCCACAAGGTCACAATAGCTCAGTTGCGTCCAAAAACACTCTTGTAAAAACAGTAGCAAAAAAGCAACAAAAAAAACAAAAACGAAAGTGTGAAGAGATATAAAGCAATAAATAATATATTGTATATATTCTATTCATTGTACATATCTCTCATCTGTAGTATAGAGTTAGCTTTTGTATATTATTTCTGTATAATTTGCTCATCTCAGGGGTTCTAGCATTACTTAGTAGCACGTGTGTTTTAATATTTTATTCTGAAGCCTTTGCACAGTCCTACTTTTTCTTAATAATCTGTGATATTTATATTTTATTTTTCCTATATAGTCCCTTTTGCACAAAGTGTTTTACTGCTAAATTGAACTGAGCTGCTAAACTGATTTTCATTGTTCCTGTGACGATAAAGATCTATTCTATTCTATTCTATTCTATTCTATTCTATTCTAATATGAATGGATGCTTCTGTGAGACTGGGTTCATTTTGGTATCTGGCACTTTTCCAGTTTTTTTTAGACCCAATAATAAAAGACAAATGTGGACATATTTCCCCCAGTGTGTACCTAATGATGACCCCAGATAAATGCCAAAAAATATATATACTCTTGCTCTGAGCTAAAAATGAATGATTTTTTAATAAAATATTGGGTCCAAAAATAGGACCAAAATTGGGACATGAAAAGCTACCTCTAGGTGTCAGTGGATTTGATCTGAAAACATGGCTTTAAAATGGTCTTATATACCGATATAAATAAAGACACTGTTAAATTTGATGATCCTAGTGGTTTTTCTAGGTCCAGACATGTTTGTTTTTCATGAATCGCCAGTCTCATTCCAGGTTTTGCATGTAACCCATCGTGTCCACTCATGTTACAAGCAAAACCTGCCCATTTAAACACATATAAGTCGTGAGTGATTTTGCATCAGTGGCCATTTTTGTGAAACACTCTGCCTTGCATAATTAATTTAATTCTCAAAATGTACCTGTGAGAGAATAAAGAGCTATATATAAAAAAAAATAGTAGTGCGTAATTTCCATGTCCTTTTTATTGTGTTGCACGCAATTTTTTGTATTAAAAAATATAAGAATGTGTTTTATCTGAAAAATAGCTTCTCTTTTATCTCAGTAAATATTTGTTTTTAAAATAGACCCAAAGTGCTTCCAAACTTGCTTCATAACATTAGTCTATATCTGGTTTGAATTTTTAGCCCCATGTCCTGTTTTTAGGACCAGTTTCAGAGAAGCACCCAAACAGAATACACTAATAAAGTACAAGAAAAAATACAAGATTTGCATATGTACAAGCTACATTTTACTTAAGGCATAACAACATTCCTATTTATCATTTTCTTTGATGCAGCACTACTTATACATGGAAAAATGCCAAAACAAATGGTAAAGAGGTAAACTTTGTAGTATAAATTTCCGTTCAATGGAAAGAATAATATGTCCCTCTGGAAATGACTAACCACAAAGTTATATGTTTTAACTGCTTTGTAAATGACAAAACTGAAACGTAATGGTCCAGTGAGACGTGAGCATTGTTAAATGGAGAATAACTTGGGGCAGAGGAAGGAGGCCTGGCCTGACCTTAAAAGTAACCAGAGATAAGCATCTTTAACAAGGCCGCCACTCCTCCTGCCCTCAAGCCCGCTCCAATTATAGAGCCATTTACTAGCATAAATGCTGATGGTCTGCCACAGATAAGTCAACAGGCAGCCTGGTAGCAGTAGAGGGTCATTCATGTGTGATTTCCGACTTATTTTTTTCTATTTTAAAGTTTTCCAGATGGCTCGGTAGACTCCTCAGATGCAGATGTTGCGTTAGAGAACAAATAGATGTTCATTGTGCGAATTAGTGATGTCAAAGTCCAACAATTAATAGATGCCTAGTGTTGACAGCATAACCAAAATAGTTTTTTAGATGAATCTACCGCATATTTGATAAAGAAGGTGTATCAGTTCATCTGTCACTCCCGTGGTTGATTAAAACACATAATCTCAGGAACTATTAGACAGAATGCTGCAAAATTTGGCACAAACATTATCTTGAGGGAAAAGGATAAACTGAAAAGATTTTGTTGGACAAATGTCAAGCTCACTGTAAGTTCATGTCTGTCCATTCTAATAAACACAATATCTGAAGAATGCCTTCAGGAAATTTCTTCAAATTGGGTTCAAACCTTCACTTAGACTCAAGGGTGAAGTGATTTAGATGATGGTGGACACAGGTCTTTACTTTAGCCTTTATCCAAATTTGGCGCAGCGTCTATTCTTCACCACGAAACAGATGGATTGGATACAAAAACATGTTCTTTGCATCATGTATAATAAAGGCTTTGATTAACTGTCAAACACGCAAACTAGCAACCAAAATCATCTACTGCTCTAAAGTGTTTAATACCTGTTGAACTATTAATCCTATCAATACATTGGCAAACTATGAAAAACACTTGACTGCATGATCAATTAATTTCTAGAGATTCAGATTTTTTTTAATTTTATAACGACTAGGGCTGTCGAAATTAACACATTAACACAGATTAATCCATCATCATGATTAATCTGATTAAAAATTTTAACGCAATTAACCCATCTGCAGTGAAGAATGACTCGGAACGTCTCTGGTAACGCATTTGGGGCAGTTTGTCCAAGTAGTTAGCGTCACGCATGAACAAATGGGAAATTGATCCTATAGTGACAGGCAGCAGAACCAACCTATAAACATGGAAGACGCTAAACAGCAAGTTGGCCCTCTGGATGGAAATATGAGGACAAAAAAAAAAAAACAAAATCCCAAGACGGAACAGTCAACTGACATAAAGTACTATGTACATTCAGGAAGGAGTTGCTTTTTCACCGAAGCACTTCCAGCTTAAAATACATTAACGCAAAGTATACGTTAGTCGGGGATTCTGCTAGCACTTCTGCTAACACGTCGCCCAGCTTGCAACAAACAAATAAAGTGCAGTATGATTGAGTCAGTTTGCTCATGCAAAATGAAACGTAATTAATATAGATTAAAATTAATGATATTTAATCGTTATTAATTGAAATGAATCCACATGAACCCTGTGATTAATTTGATTACAAATTTTAGCTGTTTGGCAGCATTACTAATGATATAAAAGTAACAATGGCATAAACAGACAAATATATTAACTCTTTATTTATTTTTCTGTACTCATCCAGACCTGAAATCCTATTTAAAGTCATACATTCTGTTCCTCTCACCTTCCCCCTCTTTAAACTCACACATACTCCAGACACAAACGCTAACACATAGTGAGATTATTATTTGTCATTGCACGGAGGCATGCAGACACCTGTCTGGCTGGCCAGCATCCTGTGTGTGGGTCTGTTTGTGCTGGAGGAACACAGAGGTTTCTATAAAAGCCACCAGTGTGACTCTGACTTCCTCCTTACTCTACCTCATCAAGCAAGAATTGTTATTCTGTGACTGTGACTCACAAATTAGAAAATAAATAAACACAGAACACAACATATACCCTTGGCATACACAAACACAAGCATGATGAAGTAGGAAATGGTCAACCACATCCATCCTCTATCTCTATCAGCAGCGAACCCCAAACAAATAGGCCTATTTTCATATTTTTTTGGCCATTCTTCAATGGTAAGTCACACACATGAAAAACCAACATCCTGACCTCCAGATGACATCATCTGCAGTGTTTGCTCTTTCGCCTTTCAAAGGTGAATAGTTCTTATTCAGAGACACAGTGTGCTGGTCTGTGGAGCTTCCCACTCTGAGGGAAGCACAGTCACAGTTTGGCATGACCTCATGTCTGCATAACTCATACAAACACTCACACAGAAAAACAAATGGAAAAAAAGGCAGAAACACTTTCAGATATGTGTACAACCTGAATGTGTTTACACTATGACAAAAAAAAAAAAAAAACTAAGCACACAGTCACACACCCAGTTGTGTTAAATTAAATAAAGCAGAAGACAGTGATGCAGTGTTTTTACCTGTGTGTTTGTATGGTTATGTGTGTCTATACAAGGGTCGACCAGTTATCATTCTGGTTGATTATTAGATCTGATATTCATCATTCTTATGTTGAGCAATATTTTATCATAAAGACAATATTGAGTGCTACAGTAAGATAACTTTTTTTAAAAAGAACACTCTGGCTATTAGCCACATCACAACTGATTGGTTACGTAAGAAAAATTAAAATTACTCACTTAGGAATAGTTTTTTAATATTCCCTTCATTTCAGTGTGAAAACTGTAAATACTCCAGCTACTATGCTACTTAATTATATTGTTTTTATTTGATTTTACAGACACTTTAAAGCCATTTCAATAAAGTTTTGTATCTTGGCACAAAGATTTTTAATTTTTACTATGGTTCCAAATATTGGTTTTCATTCCTCAGAGGAATAAACTGGCATGTCCATCTTATCCTTCAATTCTAAGCCTTCCTCCTCCCCTCCCCCTCTCCAGTAAGCCCTACCTACACCCAAACCTAAAGCATGCTACCTAGAACTCCACTTTAATTGTCATATCTTTGGACCACATAGACCATCTCATTCAATTAAACATGCACACATCCGTCCCACACACACTCTCTCAAATGCCTCATGTGCACACACACACACACACACCTACACATTTTATACATCTTCATATGTCCAATAATCTTTCTGTTACATGTTACATGTCCACTATTGTTGTGTGAAATGTGGGTTGTGTAGATATGCGTGTCACTTTTTGCAAATAATAATAATTTTTTAAAAAAACCGAAACAAATATTGACTTTCAGCATCAAGATTATGTAAAACAAGCACCAGTCAACCCAGTGTAGATATACAGCATGCAAACTTACCTGCACTGTCTGAGCCATGGAAACGTAGTTTTAGTTCCTGGTCCGAGTACAGCCACTGCACCAGCTCAGTAGCCGATGCTCCTCTCAGGTTGATGACAGAAGGTCAACCTTTTGCAGACGAGGCCCCCAGTCCATTGAGGTGAGAGTTTGCCCAGCTACAAGTCCATGGCACTGTGATGTAAGCTCATGCTCACATGTTTGCATCTCCATCCATTGGTCTGTGTTAACTCTCAGGTATGTTGCAGGAATTTCCTAAAAAAATTTTAAAAAAAACAAAACAAAACATAAGCATTAATGTTAGAAATCAATCTCAATCTAACCAGAAAATTTAGAAACATTTAAAGTCCCAGAAAAATATAAACTGTTAAAAATTCTCAATTCTAAATGCAGATTTGCTGTATTTTCTCACATGATTTATGAGCAACTAAACCAGCAATGTGGCTTCTAACTGATTTCAAGTACCCAAATGTCTCCAGTGAGGGAATAAAATAAAACATGAGGCTGATGGGTTTGACAAAATTTCGAAGAGAAGCCCCTCACGCCCTTAGATTTCTCCCTCTAGACTACAGCGTCTCCATGATGGACTTAACAGCTGACTAGAAGCAATGATGATCTTTGGAGGGAAAAACCTTGCTTTTTGACAAGATTAGTGTTTCTTCTATATTCATTTAGCCGTAGTGCACCATTTTAATATAGATTTGATTCTATCTTACTAAATGAAGTGTAGTTTAACTGCTTTAACCCAATAAAGACCCAGTACTACTTTTGTGGCAGTTCCCATGTTTTTTTCCTCTAAATTTAACCTTTCTGAAGTGATTTATACCCATTTATTATATTATTATCATCTGGATCTGGCAGTGTTTCAGTAAAAATCAGGTATTTTCCTATATTTATATGTATATCTTCATAAAAGCTCAGATTAAAGTTGAGAGTTACTATGTCAGAAACAGAGAAAACTAAGAAAATTAGTGATTTTTTCAGTAAAATCTATTAGTAACTGAACATAAAAACCAGTGTCTTCATCCACTATCACTGATCCAACTCCATGGGTTTTATTGGTAAATCAATGTTGTAGAAGATGACGGTGTTTCCATATTTACTGAACGTCCACATGGGTCACAACTGATGACCACGAAAAGATGAAAAACTGCATTTTACACCAATTATTTACATGTATTGATAGGATTAGTGGATCAGATGTTATGAAACGGTTTAGATCAGTAGATATGTCTGGTCGCCGGTGGATGTTTGAGTCTTTATGGGTTAAAAATACTGTCTCTAAATTAATTTCAGAGGAATAACTTAAGAGGCTAAAAATGTCAATGTTTTTTCAATATGTCGAGTCAGCCTCCTGTTAATCTGTGTGGTCCTTCTAGTCTATTTCAGAACAAATGAAACTTAATTTATACAACAGGAAGTCGAAAGCTGAAGAACCACAATCCACCCACACACAGGATGAGTTGGCAGCACCTGCATGAAATAACCACAAAAGTGATCTCTCATAAAGCTACGGTGAGGCAGATGCTTGAAAGGAGGGTGAATAAATATATCATGACTTCAGAGCCAATCTCAGATTTATATAGGTGGTAAATCATATATAAAACAGGAGACTCTAATTCGCGGTTGCCTGTTGAATCAATAACCTACAGTATACCAGTACCGGAAGCATCTCCCAGTGCGGGATGTGAATTGACTTGACATTGTTCCAAGCCAGGTCTGGGGGCTGGGGTAGGAATGCCTGAGGGGCCCTGTGCAGGACAGGACAGGGCAGTATGAATGAATCAATGCGATTCACACGGACACACGAGGACACAGTCCGCCCACCAGCTAGTAAAGTAGCTAACTGGAGCCTACAGTGCCAGAGGAGAAGCTCACAACAAGAACAAACACCAAGCTATTCTTCTTCCCTGCAAACGCTTCACAAATGACTCCTTTGTCTGTAGGAAAACGCACATTGAACTATGTATACAACTATGCACAGTTAGCTTACTGGACACTAACACACACCAGGACTGCGTACAAGCTTACAGGCGTGAACAGTAAACAAATACATGCACTCAACTGGCAGCTTTTCTGAGAACTAGCCACTCATTTATGAACATGTAGGACTGCACAGATATAAGCGGAAAATTGGATTATCTTCTGTAATCTGTAAAATGATGAGGGTGCAGTGGAGTGTACAGTGTTGTTACACAAGTCTCAGTAGGTAGGACGGGGGTGGGGGGATAGTTTTAGGACTGGATCCCCCACCTTGGCACATAAAAACATCACCCAGTCCCTGAAAAGCACAGAAAACCCAAGAGTGTATTGAGAATGAGTCAAGACCAAGACCAGATTAGATACACAGCAAGGTCACTAAGGAAACCACGGCCATCAAATATTACAGATTGATATGGAATGAAGGGTGAGATAATTCCTGTTGACTATGAGTAGCAGAATGAGGAAGACGAATCCAGAATTGGCAAAAGGTACTACACCTAAAAGAAGTGTTTTAAAGATGTTTTTATAAGTAACGATGTTAAATAAAGTAGAAATTTGGGCTGTACAAACATGGAAAACGCTGACATTGTGGTTTTTTTTTTTTTAACCCTGCGAGATGTGTGTGTGTGTGTGTGTGTGTATATATATATATATATATATATATATATATACACACACACATACATACATTGCGATATGAAAGAATACGCAGGAGGATGTAACAGCTGTGTGGTGCCAATGTAAATGGTCAAACAAATTAGTTGCGTTTCCTCTCGTTGTGGCGACAGGTGGAAGGCACTGTTGACACAGAACACGTGTTTCAGTTTCATCCTTCTTGTAGCTGAAATAATTCCAGATAACTGACGTTCCTTTTCTTTTAGGCACCAAGTCTTCGTTTTCGGTGATTTTCTCGTTTGTTGCTCATTTTTTAATGTTGTTACCAGCGGCTCACTCCATGCTCAGGGGCGTGGTCTGCTTCGACAAACTGATTAAGAACGACTGCGATTGGTGGATCGTTGTGCGCAGTGTGTGTCAGGTACCCAGGTTGAAATTAAATGAGAACGCGTTGAGTTCATTTGCCTCCAACATCGCAGGACCTGCAATGTGACTATTGTGCACACGTATATTGCAATGACAATGCTCAAACGATGTATTGTGCAGGTCTAGTGGAAATATAAACAGAAAGACAAACTAAACCTTGCACACTATAAGCCATGCTATGAACACTGCAAATGTACAGCAACAGCTCTCATGTCTCAGGAAATCCTGTGGTTTCTGACATTTGCAAAAATGTGTAACGTGCAATAAAACCAGAAACTAAAAACACTTCCTCTACTACTTTCTTCACGTTAGCATAAATTTACATTAGCAGCACATCTTTATGCATGATAATGTCAGTCTCCTTCTATGGATTTGACTATTTTTAGTAGCCAGTTGTTCACTAAATGCCTACTTAATATAAACTTAATAATCATCAGTAGCTGAAATGGAAAGTCTTCACATTAAAATGACAATTTTGTTGCAAACTTAATATTAACGCTATATGATGGAAAGAATATTGGAATCTAAGTGTGGCCTACGTAGACAGGCTTGACTTGTGAATAATAAAATAATACTGGTATGTAAAGCAGAGGTCAACCGATTGTGGATAAGTACCTGTAGGCTCATATACTAACATGAAACAGTCAAAAGATGAATTATGTGACAATGCTGGTACCACAAAAACAACAACTGACACTGTTGTAAAACTGAACTAAACATCAAGTTACAGTATTAAACATAACGTGCTGCACACTTTTAATCCCGCTCGGCCTAATATAGCATAAGATTCTGTTGAAAGTTACGGCCCTATAATTTAGATGAGACTGTCTTTGTGTAAAACTTATTACATGCATATTTATATTTGAAAGTACTCAGATAATTTAACTGCACAAAACCATTTGACCTTGAAAAAGTAGATGATGGTCACTTATTTTCAATAGGCTTCTGCTCCATGACAAGATAAATCCACAGTATACATTTGGTGCAAATATGCCAAAGCATTCTTCAGATAATGTGATTATGTCATTGAATGGACAGACAGAGGAAAAACAATTACAATACCCTTCGGCCGAGGAGTAAAAACCTAAATAAATATGGATCTCCGAACATCAGACTAACTGCTAAAAACATAAGTGGGAGAGATTTTATGTATTTGCTTATTTTTTTGGCTTTCATTTCCAAATCTGCCATCAACCACTATAGAACATTTCTGCCAACACTGATAGTTTTGCAATACTCAAAGCCGTATTTTTTTTGGCTCATTACTCGTGTACAAATAACTTTACAATTATTCAGAATTATTTGCGTGAATAAAAGCCTGCCTCTCCTGTCTGTTCCAGTGCAGAGTCACTGCTGATTCATGCACTCCACTGCCAACAGAAAAGTCTTTCATTCATGTTGCAACCCCCCTCTTCCGATGAAGTCAACATGGCACCACTCACCAGAAAATGTGTTTTGTGTTGTCTCGTGTATGGGACCTCTTGGCTACTAACAATAGCTTTTGTTTTAGAAGACCAACTGCTGAAATGGT
Source organism: Apogon hyalosoma (assembly GCA_037367295.1). Taxonomy (NCBI): domain Eukaryota; kingdom Metazoa; phylum Chordata; class Actinopteri; order Kurtiformes; family Apogonidae; genus Apogon; species Apogon hyalosoma. The sequence goes on from JAPQRP010000011.1 coordinate 3,187,602, forward strand.
ACTTGATTTATCTGTATTTTTTTCTTATCTACTAAAGTAGATAATCATAACACAAGCTTAAACATTTGATTAAAAGAAAACGTCAAACTGAGCACTAGAATAACCTTGATCTCAGTTTCATTACATATAATCTTGTTTGTTGATGTTTCTATAGACACTGGTAATAATACTCCTGAGCTACTGTAGTAATCAGATATGAATGGATCGAGGCCAGGCCATCGACTGTATACTCTGTGTGGAGAACAAAGCAAAGCCGCAGTAGGTAGATCATCTGATACAACAGGGAAACGTATTTTCTGCCGTCAGTGAGGAAGAGGAGACACTATGAGAAGGTGAAAGACGTGGAACACAATGCTCTAACAGGAGAGACACTGGCATACATCCAGTTTCTATCACTGGTGGAGACTGATGATGAGCAACTGGATGAAAATACGACTGAACCTGTGAGACATTAAACTGGTTAGAGAGAAGCCAGATGTTTTGGTTTAATTAGAGGCTTTATGTTAAGACAAATTCAAGGATGGAAAAACAAGACAAGTCCAATACAGTTATTGTCCACATTTGTAGTCAGCAGTAGATTTATCATAGGTTGAAACTGTAATTACTTTTTTATTTCTATTTAATACCTCAGTTTTTGATTTCAGTTGTTTTATGAGTCCATAACTAATTTTAGTTTATTTATTTTAATCATTAATTATTATTATTTTTTTAGTTGTGCTTTGAATTTACTTTGTTTCTTTTTCAGGTTTTGCAAAATGGAAAAAGTAGAATGAAAGAATGCATTGCATCAAATACAAACTTGTTCATTTTCGTTGCGGTTTAGCAACTATGGCACAAACACGAAACTGAAAGTAAAGCTGGTTTTAGCTGCAAATGTGTGAAATCTTTACTAAAGTTTTCACTTTTCATACAGTGAATTTTCATTGCTCCTCAGACATTTTTCTACTTTTAGTCTTAGTCTAATTAAAGCTGCAGTGCCTGACAGTTTTTAACATAACTGGAGAACAAGTCCATTAGTTCCTTTCAGTGTTTTATTATTGAAGTAGTCTGAGAGGACATGAGACTTGTGTATCTACTCCAGTGGTTCCCAACCTTTTTTGGCCCGTGACCCCATTTTAACATCGTACATTTCTGGCAACCCCAGACATTCAAAACGGATCTTTTTTTTTTCGCTAAAATTAATTTGTTTTTGATCATGTAATAGTTTGCTTTACTAGGTTGCAAATAAACGTCCATTTTAGATGACATTTAGTCTATATAATGTATATTATTATGGACTAAGGCAGAAAAGCCAGGTGTAGATTACTGCACAGAGAGAATTTGATTTTCCTTGGTCAGGATATGTACAGTCAGTCCAGCTTGTATTTACAAGGCTGACAATGAATACTGAACAAACAAGAACTAAACTATGAATTATGAAAGAGCTGCAGCATCTGAAACCCACCACAAGGAACATTTGACAGATAAACAGTCCCATAGTTTGTCATGTCTTTTATGTATTGTGATTGTCTTTCAACTCACCATTTATTTTTTAATAGTATTTTTTATTTTTAGCAATTACTAGAAATTTCAGGCAACCCCATGGTTGAAAAACACTGATCTACTCCTTTCCTGCGTTTTGTCTGTTGAAAATCTACCCTACACTAGATCGGAGTTTTCACACAGGTACGGAGGTTAAATATGTGACTGACAGCTGTAATTACCGACACCTGATCTGAATCCATCAGATATCGACCTGGACGTGACGGTGCTGCTTTAATATGTGTCTCATCCTGGAAGCTTGGAAAAGTGGCTTCACTTTTTTCGATTATTTTTTTGTGATTTTGGCTCCTGAGGCTTTAACTATGACGGCCCTGCTGAGCTGTGAACCTGGTCTAAAGCAGACACTTCCTGGCTCTGGCACCTGATCCTTAGCTGTCTATACCCTATATATTAATCACCCAATGTTTGCGGAGGATTTTTACTCAAGAAGAAATATGGGAGTTACTCTCCTGCAGGCTGTGACATCCTGTTGTGTTGCTGGCAATGCACCTATTTGGCATTATTTCAGACTTGCTAAATGCTGGGAACCAAGCCAGGATTGACAGTTTCTACTCAATTGATCTTACATGTTGAGTCGCTGCAGTGTCTCAGAGGAGTCATAATGATTTTGATATTAAATATATCTTTACTGGTCTGTGTTTAGACGTGCCGATGCTGAACACTTAAAGAAATTGTATGTCAAAACATACCAGTATAAATGAAGCACAATAACACCACAGAGATACCAAAACCTATTAATTATACTCTCAAAACATAAAAGACATTTTAACAGGTTACACTTACACTGTAAAAATTAAATCTCCCTACGAAAAAAGGTCGTATGAGAAGGTGATTGTGTCTCCCCCTCTTCGGGCTCTGTGTGCTTGACTCCACCCCCCATAGCAATATTAATTTAAATTAATTAATATGAACTCAAATTGATATTAATTTATCTAAATTATTATACATTTTTAATTATTTAACCCATTTTTATACTATTATTGTGGCTGCCTCCATCGCTCCCGCAGTAATACTAACAAATTAGACTATTAATATTATTACTATGTACTGTTGTGTTGTTGTTATTATCATTATCAATGTTATAATAATTATTTGCCCACTAACACCTAAGTTGTTAATTTGTTTGATTTGTCTTTTGCTTATTTGTTGTTTTTTTTTTTCTTTTCACTATATCTAGTGCAACTGCATCACTAATAAAAAAAAGAAAAAAATCTCCCTACAAATCATTGCTCATATTGCAATAACTTAATAACAAAATAATCACATACAACATGCACATTTTGTATTTTTCTGCACTAATGTTTAGGGGGAAAAAAGGTCATTCTCTTTTGTTTTTCAAAAATCTACACCATTTCAATAACTTATTGCATCATGTATTGTCAACAAGAAATATTTAATGCAAGTATTTTTAAAATATATTTAATATACAACATTACACTTGTTATCTGTTTGATTACTAATTGTTTGAGATAGATCACAACTAAATCTGTGACAAAGGTTCACTCTGAATACATTGTCTTAGAACCTAATGCTTTAACTGCTTTATGATAGATTTGATTCAACAAAATAACCCCTTTGAAATGTAGTCAAATTGTCCTTTTTAATTCCATGAAAGGTCATTTATCTCAGGACGTTGTCCCTTTGCTGAATCTAATTTCTCCCCCTCATGGAAGTCATTAAATCAGCATCGTTTTATTACAAATTGTAGCTTGTTTTCTATGAGAACAGCATGACTGCGTTTGTGTCAATAAAGGAATTTAACAGCATTTATATCATATGACTGTCAGCCTCCTTAGTTTTGCAATTATTGGAACATCCTGCAAGTAATAAGATTAGAACTGCATTTGGTATTTTCACTTCAATACAATAAGAGAAACCATATGGAAGTGAATATAATATGGCACAGTGTAAAAGAATTTAAAGAAACTATGTATAAATATCTAAAAAGTTCTCAGTATTTGCACATTGTACGTCAGGTCTGAGTAAGGTTTTACCTAGTTTTACTGAAGCCAATAAAGTACAGCTATGTAAGGTTTAAAGTTTCACTCAAGGACGCTTTAACAGGAAAGACATGGTTTGCAAGATATAATAACACTGTGGATTAGAGACAAGGTCATACATCAGAATACCACTGGTGTGGAAACCGGGGAACTGGGTTTCTTAAGAATAATTCAACTAGAAGTGGGTGATACGACCCAAATCTTCTATTGCTTTACATGTAATCTCATTTCACAGTACGGCTGGGCGATATAGGAAAAAAATCATATCACAATAATTTTTTTTTCATGTCAGACGATATCTATATGTATCACAATGTAAATCAAATGACTATTTTTATTTTTTTGTCAAGCTTTCATTTTTCTACATCAGAGAGAGAGAGAAGACAGAGAGAAAAGGAAATGCAAATGTTGCAGGAAGGGTGCGATTAGTCAAAAAAACAGGCGGGGGTATGCATATAACATAACATAACATATAGTTATGTGGTCCATAACTAACGCTGGTGTGAAACGAAAGTGTAACCTAACATACTTTCAACGTCCAGCTCTCGGGTTCTATTCCTCTATCATACAGCGGATCTTGCATGAAATTTTCACAACTTCTAATCTGTATCCACTGGACCCCCTCCACTGTGATATGGTCAAAACACGGTATTCGAAATCTCTCTGATGGGACATTTTAGAGACAATTTGACAGATTAGTGTTGCTAAATGACCCATATTTTTACTTTTCAATTCATTTTTGCTTTAATTGGACCATAAGGGATTATCCAAAACAAGGAGCTACTTCATACTGAAATAAATGTTGGAATAGCAATCAATAAAAGTTCGCTCTCTGAAGGGACATTACTGCGTTTTGACCCTATATGGGCTCCATGAATTTGTCACATCATCACGCCCCCTTACTGCCAAGTTTGGTTCAGGTGAACATTAGTGCCAGTAATGTAGGATATAGGTGTAAAAAACTCAGTCACAATCCCCCCAATCACACCCTGGCGGTACTTATGGAGAAGTCCCTCCCTCCACTCTTAGAATCCCCCCCCCCTCCACTGTTATGTATTATTCTCCCCACTTTATTCATCCATCCTGGGACAGATTAGGCCCCAAATGAATATTTAGCCCTCAAAGATGATGTGTTGGAAACAGGAAAATGGGCAAATTGAGCATCTGAGCGACTTTGACAACATCTAAATTGTGATGGTGGATTAACGGTGTCAGAGGGTCTCCAACACTGATCTGATCTGCAGTGGCTATAGACCTTACCAAAAGTGGTCTAAGGAACAACCAACAGATATCAAACCTATCAAGCATCTGCACAATGTGCTGGACAAACAAGACCATGGCCTCGGGTCAGAGCTGTTTATGTTGACAAAATGGGAGCCTTCACAATATTAGGAGGGTCATCACCATGTTTGTCCAAACAAATGTACCTTTAGTTGTACCACGCATTAAAATGAACAAGAAATTGAAAAAAACAAGGGTGGTCTAATATTTTTTTCCACGATTGTACATATTTTCATTCACACTAAAATTCAGAATCCACATAAGTGACAGTAAAAAATAAATACCATTCATACATCTTACGGTAAGTTATGAAGGTTAGATTTATTCCCTTTAAATCTACAGTGTGTACTGTATGAGAGTGAGCTGTACTTTGCCCTGTTGGATGACAGTGGGTCAGTCTCATTTTACAATCTATGCCAACTACTATTACGACAATAAAAATCTGCTATGAGCAAATGGATTATGTAAAGCTTGCATAAAACTATGACTATTGCTCTGAGATCTACAGATAATGACGGCTGTTAAAGTTTATGCCTGTGATGTAGCAGATGGGTGTGTGTTTGTGTGCAATTTGACAGATTTGTGAGGGCAAATGAGATAGAAACAATGCAGGCAGAATCGAGCTAACCTCGCTAGTGCTTGTTCTAACTTCTCTATGAGCCGTGAACTTGACAGTTTAGGAGCTCAAGAGCTTTGTTCTTCTGGCCTTGGGCCTTGTATCTGACACCAGGTGTGTCAGATGTGTGTGTGCACTGCATGTTTTTGTGTACTTGTGTGGACAATTTTTAGTATTTATGTATAAGGAGGATCTTTTGTTACTGTGAGCGTATTTTAGAAAATGAGCAATATTTTGGGTTGGGTTAAGACTTTGTATTAAGCTTTAAATTCACACCTGTAGTGGACGGGTTAAAAGTACCTTGCATCTTCAAAGAGAAAGCACAACTTTAGGCATGTATGTTAGACAAAAAAGGGAGATACCACACAGCAAGTGGGAGCAAGAAAAGCTCTTATGAAGCTTAGCTGCATATTTTGTCTGTGTGAAGTGTGTTACATGTTTTTTTTTTTTTTTTTTTTAAGGTAGAGGTATTTTATTCATCTTTCATCTTTGGTGGCATCAGATTTCAAACAAAGAGCTGTTTGATGAACCTCCTTCAGAAGAAAACCTCAAACTGAAGTTCTCACTCAACCTTTTCCAAACGTGTATGTTTTCTCTTCAATCATTCTGGAGTAGTTGTGAATAATATCTACAGTTTATTCATTCATTCATTTATTATTCCTATAAACTGTAAGCCAGGGTTGTCAAACTCATTTCTTCACGTGGGCCGGACCAGTAAAGTAATAGCATCATAACCTATAAATGATGACAACTTTTTCTCTTTGTTTAAGTGCAATAAAAAACATTAAATTATGAAAATATTTAAATTTACAAGCTATCCTTATAAAAAACATGTGAATAACCTGAAAAATCTGAAATGTGTAAGAAAAATAAGTCCAGTTTTAACAATATTATGCCTCAACTTATCATTTATATATGTACATGTGGTAACAGGCAGAATATTGTTAAAAATGTGGAGTTTGGAGTTAAAATAAGAACAATTTCTCATTTGCCCAGGTCATTGTTCTTTGAGGTTCAGCTAGTTTTGCTCTTTTGAAGCAAAACTAGTCCAGTTGAACCTAGAAAAAATGGAGTTGCCACTGTTTATAGGTTATAATGCTATTATTTTACTTAAGATCATATTGGTCTGTATGTGAAACCTGAATTAAAATGAGTTTCACGCCCTTGGTTGTTAATATCTTTAGTGTAATTTTTGCACTTCCCAAATTCATCCCATGGGCCAAACTGGACCTTTTGGTGGGCCGGTTTTGGCCCCCAGGCCACATGTTTGAGACTCCTGCTTTAAGCCAATGGCAGCTTTCAATAAAATATCTAATAGCATTAATAAGTAGATTTATGCCCCTCAGTTAGTCTTTAGATTGGTTTCTATCCTTATATAAAAAAAAAAAAAAAAAAAAAAAAGGGTTCAATTCTCTTTTATTTACTCAAACATTTCACTTCTCAACACTATGAGTGCAGGTCTAACTAAAATTAACAATGATGTCATTCTGCTTCATTTACACATTAACCCATGACAGGAAGCGAGCAGGTCTATGGATACTATGACCCTGACACTAAGGCAGCACAGGAGTGTATTCAGATCATTCACTGAAGTAAAAATGCTAACAGTGCAGCGAAAATACTCCACAAGTAAAGGTTCTGCATTTAAAACCTAACCTTAACCTTGACCTCAGTAGTCATCTCCCAGTAAAATTATCCCCTTTAAGAGTTTTACTATTTTATATGTTGCTTTTGGATTCATTTTACTACTACTATGAGATGTATAGTATGTTCCATTTAAGAGCTGTAGATTAATGCTGAGCTCATTTATTTCTTAAGTTGTACACAGGTGGTAGTTAAATCTACTACACTGCGTCATATTCTATAAGATCATTATATGACTGTAACTTTATTATCCTGTGAGAATCTCAAAAAGTTTCCATAAGGAGATGAATGAGAAAATCTGAAATAATCTAAATTTATAATCAGAGAACATTTTGACTGGTAACATCTGACATATTAAATCTGGTATTAAACAAACTATGAGATATGCAGTACACAATAAAACAATGATAAAAAAGACTTTAAGAACTGCAACCATTAAAACAGTAGAACCAAAAGTAGATTGTAACTCCAAGTTTAGTGAAAGGACAGTAGGTTATTTGAGTACTTCATTTCTGTGCTGACTGATTCATCATCGGTAACACCTGTGTTTTATTGCGTGGGGTTGCTTTCTTGTCTAAAAGCAGTGTAGTTTTTCCAAAGCTCCTTTAATTCTACCACCAATGGTGATTTAGGTTATGCAACAAAATGCAAAATAAAATATTTTTATTTCTTTTGATGATAATTTACTGTTCGGGTAAACGAATGTGAACTGTTATTTGCTAAAAGTGAACACAGCTATTCTACAATTTATGAAATATGCACAATAATACATAATATAATAATAATAATAGAAGTTTAAAAATAACTGTTTCCCACTTTACATTGTATCTCCACGTTGAGTTTAGTATAGTAGGTTATTTGAAAACAAGTAAACTTTATTTCCCCACTGATTGATTCATCATCGGTAATACCTGTGTTTTACTGCGAGGGATGTAAAAGCAGTGTAGTTTTTCTTATAGCGTCAGATAATTCTACCACCAAAAGTGACTTAGGTTATGCAACAAAATACAAAATAACATATTTTTACTGCTTTTGATGACAGTCATTTACTATTTGGGTAAATTAATGTGAACTGTTCTTATTTATTAAAACTGAACACAACTATTCTACAATTTAAGAAATATGCAAAGTAAAACACTACTATAATAATGATAGAGGCTTAAAAATAACTGTTTATCACTTTACGTCGTATCTCCAAGTTGCGTTTAAGGACAGCAGGTTATTTGAATACTTTATTTCCCCACTGATTGATTCATCATCGGTAATACCTGTGTTTTACTGCGTGGGATCTAAAAGCAGTATAGTTTTTCCTATAGCTTCAGGTAATTCTACCACCAATAATGATTTATGTTATGCAACAAAATGCAATATAAAGTATTTGTGCTGCTTTTGATGACAATCATTTACTGTTTGGGTAAACGAATGTGCACTGTTATTTGCTAAAAATGAACACAACTATTCTACAACGTATGAAATATGCACAATAATACAGAATATAATAAAATAATAATAATAATAAAAATAATAATAGAAGCTTAAAAAATAACTGTTTCCCACTGTACATCGTATCGCCAAGTTGAGTTTACGTACAGTAGGTTATTTGAGCACTTTCTTTCCCCGCTGATTGATTCATCACTAGTAACACCTGTGTTTTGCTGCGTGGGGTGTCTTTCCTGTCTAAAAGCAGTGCAGCGTTTCCACAGCTATACTAGTCCATCTCATGCTCAAGTTAATGCTACCACCAATGGTGAGTCCGGTTGTGTAACAAAATGCTCCAGTGTTTCACAATAGGCAGTGACAGCACCTCTCACCTGTTAGCTCCTTCCCGCCACGCAGCCTCGTAGAAACTAGCTAGCGTTACATTAGCATGTCCCGCGTTAGCTTTAGAACATTAGCAAAGCGCCGTTTTGTTTTTGTTTTGTTTTTTGACACAGAAACATAGATTAAAAGTTTTCCGCGGTTATTCCGGAGCAGTCAGTGAGTGTACCTACCTGTCAATCCCAGCTCTCACTTGTTGTCACCTCCTGTTCCGGTGTGTGTTTGTGTTGTACTCCAGAGAACCGGCTATAAGTTTATAACAGCTAACATCCTTGACGTTTTAAAGCACCCCGTCCGCGGCGTAAATGAGGCTAAAACAGGCTCGTATTTGCACCATTCCGAAGCCGAACGCTCGTAATGCAGCCCTGTCCGAAAGCACAGACGGGGGTTTGAGTTGTGTGTCCGCTGGCGTCAAGTCTGTGCCGTCTTTGTACAACACGAAGATCGTCTGTGTGTCTGTCTGTGGAGGGCTCACTCCGACGACAGAACACGAACTGCGCCTTTTCTGTTTCGAACCCAGAGGTGAGCCTTGGCTGCTTTTGACGCGCCTTCTCATATTGTGTTTACGAGCTGATTCACGTGTACGCTTATGTTATGTTACGTTGCATGCATGTGCTATGGGAATTATGGTCAATACTACTTTAAGAACTCAAAAAGTGCACACGAACGCCCCCATGTCATATTTTCCACTGGGAAAGATTTTTGATACTCAAGAGAAAATGACCTTTGACCTTTTCAATATGGCGGACAGCAATAAGGGATTAATGGTGAATGATAAAAATGTTTTTATTAATGTTCTTCTGCTTTTAACTGAGGATTCTGCACATTTAGAGATACACAATTTACAAAAAAAAAAAAAAAAGTGAAGTTTGCATACTCCGGCTTCCAAAGATATGCATTAATAGGTTAACTGGTTAAGCTAAATTGCCCATTGGTGTGAATGTGTGGGTGACTGGTTGTTTGTCAGTGTATATATGTATGTCCCTGCGACCCTCTCGGAGATGAAGTTCAGAAGATGAATGAGTGAAAAAAATGCTGTAGCAGATGAATTAATGTGTCCAGAACTGTTTTAACTAAGTAGCAGGTCACAATAAATTGTCAACCATTTTTCATTTTGCTATGACAATAAAAGCACTTGAACACAACACACTGGTCATTTCAAATTTACAAGTGGAAAGGATCATCTTCCTGATAGCACACGAAGGCAGCATTAAATCCAGGGCCGTTTCTTGTGATAGGCAAATGCTTAGGGCCACCAGGGGACCCCAAAGCTGCATGTTCAGCCTCATCTAAGGAAAATTTTTTTAAAATCCTGTCTTAATCTGGAGCTATCTCATGTGTTTGTTACATCCCTTATATACAGTAGTGGAAAAAAGTTTTTGAACACCCCTAAAATTCTACATAATCTCAAACATTACGATGAAATATTTGCATCAAAATCTTTTTTGTGTTTCAGAAGGCGTGGCTGCATCAAACAGACACAAATGTTTTGTTTTGGTTTTTTTTTTGTTAATTGTTAATAAGAAAAAATAACCAAACTAAATTCTTGACAGTTTCAACATGTCATGTCCTGGATGTGTTTAATTATCTACTGAAACATCCAGTTTGGAATTTGATAGAACGGCGCACATGCAGAAGAGGGCATGTTGAAACTGTCAAGAATTTAGTAAACAAAATGTTTACATTTTTACGAACTATCCTTTTAAAATTGTTAGTAACATGAACAATCATGAACGAGGTGAAATTTCTTAAGAAAAATAAGCAATTTTAACAATATTATCCCTCAATTTTTTTGGTTAAGGATGTGAATTACATTTTATAGATTGCAGTGTGTATCAACAAAAGCCAATTTGGTGATGAATTTAGTAATTGATGTATAATTCATGGATCACTGTAGCTTTCAGCTCCAATGGAAAAAAAAAAAAAAAATTGTCATGCACAGATTTTACAAACACTACAAGAATTCATCCATCCCTGTTCCTTACACACACATTTTCCTACTTTACCTCAGTGTGCACCTCATCTAAGACAAGTTCTCCTTTTCTGTCCCTGCTTTATGGGCTGGTTTTTGCTGCAGCTGTAATAAGCTGCAAAGTGAGAGCTCTTCCTTCTCTCACATATCTTGTCCACATTCAGGTCTGTCATCCCACTCTTAAAGGAATACCCTGCACTTCTGTAGGAACACTGCACTTGGTGACTCCAATTTGTACAAACAAGGCTCTGGTATTATGGTGTGTAAAATATGATCTGACATGTAATTTACTTTCCTGTTTCCAAAAGACAAGCCCAGAAACAGCACAGGAGGTAGAGGATCATCAGCGAAGGTTGAATAAATTATGAGCAATAGGACTTTTGTTTTTTTGAGTCCAAACTGTGTAACATTTAAAAAAAAAAAATACACATATACTAGTTGATGTGACACAGAAAACAGATTACTGTAAAAGCACGCACCTGACAAAAATATATTTAGGTCTCATATTTAGGTTTCTGTGTGTTTGAATATTTTTCATAGACTGAAAAACAAAATTGTTGCACCCTGAAATGGTAACTTCCAAATTTTCACTTGATGAAAGGTCATGTTTTTGACTAAAGAACAGCTTGCACCCTCTTCAGCTGTTTAAAATGTTGACTGTCTCCATCATCTGGTCAGAGATCGCTACAACAACTTCATGCTGTGACATCCCTTTCAAGAAACCTGAACTGACATTGTTTGCAGTGAATTTTAACGGTTTGCATCAGTCAAGTGTTGTATTTACAAGTGGCACTAGCAAAATGGAGAATAAATTATGCAGAGATATTAAATCTCAAACTGCAACAAGTAGCATGTGTGCATGACTAAAAAATTTAAACGTTTTTTTTATAGCTTAATTAGAAGCTATAACTGGGCAGATGAGTAAAAAAAGCAAATCTGTATAGAATCAAAACTACAACCAAGGGAACTGTGGTGTGATTGTTTATTGCAGCAACAAAAACAAAGCTAAGCAAACTTGTGTACAGTTTGAGGGGGAAGACATCCACATTGGTTTTTTTTTAAACAATTTTCACATAAGTTGTTTTAATCCAAATTAGAAGAACATTCAATTATGACCAATTCATATTAACATTCTTAAAGCACAATTCATCCTTAAAGACAATCTGGAGAAAATAGCTTGTAACAGATCATTTCAAACACTCAACTATGAATGCAAGAATGGTAAAATGTTTACCTTAAAAAAAACTGGGCTTTAACATCTGATTTTTGTACTGAATGTACGGGTGGTTTCGCCAAAGATGCAGCAATTAGTGAGAAGATAAGCTTATTTAAAGAAAACCTCTTCACCTATTGTAACTTCCAAATAAATGAATCCTGTCTTTTTCACGCTGCATTCATCTCAAACTTCTACAATAATGTAGCACGACAGGCTTCGACACCAGTAACTTCTGATTCTGGCAAATGAGGAAAGAAAAAAGAAACACTACACCAATATACATCCTCAAAATCTCTTAAAGTACTGTATGCAAGAACTCACAAGGCACAAGTAAATCTCTTCAACAAGAATGAATGAACACATCAAAATAAAAAAGGTACAAAGTACTTTCACACAGATTGGATCATAACCACCACGCTCTATTGCAGAGTGGTGATTTATGGAAATACAGGACCTCATTGCTGTAACCAAAGGCCTTACACTTCTCTGAAACATTTGTCAAAATAAAAGATCTTTCAATACATGTTCCATATACAACCCAGAAAAAAAAAAAAAAAAAAAAAAAAACTATCAGCACTTGACTAAAGAGAATAAGCAAATTAAAGCAACCCAGAACAGAATGAAGACATACAACTCCATCTTCACTTCAAGAACTGATGGAAACATTCAGAGGCAAAATATGACGCTTTTCCAACGAAGTACCCACACGCACGCACGCTTTCATTCATGTATGTGTGCAGGGTTATTCTGTCCGGGAGGCAACTACAGATGCACGTGGTGATGGCTTTAGCGGCAAAAGGAATCTAAAAACGTGGACGACAAGTGCATTGTGTAGCAATTAACTGTATATATACACAACATTATGGGAAACACTGTTCCCGATAATAAAAAAATCCACCCCTACAGTGAAATATGGAGGGCACTGCCTCCGATACGGACACACACTGGTAGGCAAAAACTACCTTCTTCTTGATCATTATGGGTGACACTGCACCCGATAATGCTGTCAGGATGAGAAATGTACATGTACCAAGGGACCAGCACAGACCGAAGGCCAGAGGTGTTCAGTAAATATTTTCTCTGGTGTGATATGCGAGCTGGCCTTGCTTACGGGCCAATCCAGTGTCAGTTAATTGGAAAAGTATTGACCTCAGAAGTGCTTTGTGCATGTGTCAAGGACTGGCCGTCGGTAAGCATATACACTTCTTTAAGCAGATGCTGCTTTTGTCATTTCGACAGTATAACTGTCATAATTATGGAAGGCACTGCTCCCGATAATTATACATTTTTTTTATAAAAGGCAATTAAAAAAAACTATTTATAGTGAACCCTGCCACTGATAAATAAATAACAATAAATAGACGTACGGTTTCTGTTTCAGTGCCACGTGGTTGGAGACCTTTTCCCTTGATTTCTGAAAGGCCTACAAAGATTATGTAAGAAAGTGGAAGATTCAGATGGTGAAACTTGAATCCAGATTTCGTTTTGAAGCTGTTGCACATAAGGACTTTTCTCTACAAGATTTAAGCAGCATCAGTATCAAATGGTGCGGAGTAGCAACAGTTGATCGTCCCAAATAGACAAAAACTCCTGACGTGGTTCGTCTCACGTCGTTTCAGCAACTTCTGAATCTCTGACAGCGAGTTGAGTGACATGGCTCCGACACGCACCAGCTCAGGTTTGAACATGAGGCTACAGCAGCAGGAGAAACACCAGCGTGTCTGAATTGTAACCTTTATGGTAAACACATGGGATGTAGTGAGCTTATTATGCTGCCTTTTTAGGTTTTATTTCATATCTGAGCTGGTAAACTCAGCTAGGACTAACCTGATACTGAGCTGATGAGGTTATTACTGGTTGTCACTACATTCAACTCCATTTAAATAGCGCTGCCTGTTTTGAAAGGTAGTCGTTACTAGCACCAAAAAATATTCAACTTGTGTTCGAGCATCACAAAGGGGGAAAAAAAAAAAGAATTTGGGAAAATGCACCAATCTATGTATACCTTCACTACTGCTGAAATTAGTTTGATTTGTTTAAGTTAAGGCAGAGGGCTTTATTCATTGTATGTCATTTGTTAAATTTCAGAGGGCTGTTAGAGAAAATGATAATTGTAGTTTTAGAAACCGCTTCAGTTTCCAAATTCGGTCACTATTATTACTGGTATTAGCTTTGTTAGTTTTCATGCTGCCAGCTGTTGTAAGAGGGCCAAACCATGAACAGAGGAGTGAGACTTGTTAGATTTCGTTATCCAAAGACCAGATGTTCCCTGCTAGTGAGTTGGCACAGCCCTGAAGGGTCCACGTGGCCAGGGCGAACTGGTTGCGGAACAGGTTGGCGTCGGCCTCGGGGTTTTGGGTCTTGAGGGCGTCGAGGTGATTGAGGATCGCGGTGACTGTGTGAGAGCCAGAGCCGAGGAGGATGTGGCGGAAAGGACTCTCATACGGAGACACGTAGGGAGACAGGAGGTTCCTTTCCACCTACAGAAAGGACATGAAGGAATGTCATGACCAAAGAAAATACACATTTCGATCAAGTGATTTGGAGTAAACTGGAACGGGACGGCATAGCTAGGATATGCGTGGCTGAAACATAAGTAGAAAAATAAAAGCATTCAGTTGCAATTTTGGCAGCAAAGGTATTTTTTTTTCATGGATGAAAAGTGGATATAAATTTCTTCCCCAGGAACAACGTCTGATCTAATCTACAAAACAGATAGCCTTTGGAAACTATATGCATCAGCCGTGAAAATTAACATCTTGTTAAAAATAACGCCAAGTACAAGAAAATATTAGAATTTTTCAAGAAATATTTATTATGAGCTTTCACATTGAAACTGATGGACTATAAATATTAAGTACTAGTAAGTAAGTTCAAATAAGTTAAGGAAAAGAAAGTTCAGTACATGAGAATTTATATCAGGGTTCCTACGCATTTGAAATTTTCCAGATGTCTTGTTAAAAACATTCCAACCAGTTTTTATATTTGGGATTGATGAGCCAGTCATCAGAGAATGTACATCTACCCATTATGAATTCTGCCAACAATCATACAAGGCATGTTGAATAGCTTACTCATGAACAGTGTGTGGACATCACCTGTCCATCAAAGCAGCAGTGCAACTAGACGACACCTGGGCGGGGCTTTAAATTGGTTGGAGGAGGATAAGAGCAGAAGGCGGGGTATTCAACTTGTCAATCTGCCCAAATGTTTTCTGGGACTCACAGCCGACTACAGGTGCTCTCATACAAACATTTTAACTGCGTTAGCAAGCGCCTTAATAAAAAAAAAAAAAAAAACCAGATAGATCCTTTTTTTTTTTTTTAGATATTCATAATTTTATGTTTTAGAAAATACAACAGTGGGAACAGTCTTGGAAACATGAATATTTGGCCATACTTTCCAAGACCTGGACATTTATAAAATCAAATTCCATACTTGTGTAGGAACCCTGTTATATGAAAAAGGGTTGTCCATTTTGAATTATTTTTCTAAATAGACATTAGAACATTTTGTAAAATAACCCTACAAAGTGTGCATACTGCAATAAAAACTACTCATTTTATCAAGACTATCTACAGTTGACCTGTCGCGTGCATTTTCATTAAAGAGTCTGTACTTCTATGAGTCACAGTTTAAATTGGGGAGGCCTTACCATCATGATGCGGTCATTGATCATGCGACACATCTCAATATCCTCGAGGTCACTGTTCTGCTTGTCCTTTTCCAGGTTGCGAGAGGCACGACTGTAGGAACCATACGCCGACATCAACCACTGCACTGTGAGGGCCTTCGGCAAAAGCTGGGGCTGCAACTAGAAGCACACACATTCACAAATCATGGTTAATTTTCATAAAAACACAGCCTTAAATATAAAAATCTCATCCAAACCTACCAGATCTGCAGAGGATACTCACCCTTTGAACTTCAGCCACTTTCCTGTTTATTTGAGCAACCTTCGAACGGATAATCCTGTCATACTTCTGTACGTCAAGTCGCAAAACATAGTCGTGGACGAGCCTCAGTGCTATTTGACCTGCAAACCGAGCGGCTATTTCGGCAAGCTGAGGAACCTCGTTGGATGTGGCCGCGTTCAGTTTTTCCCGTGTGTCCAGATTTGTACCAAAGTATTGATAGTCCTAGAACGGAAACCAGGACATGTGGAAAATGACAGGAAATGAGAAGTGCACATTAACAGTGGCTACTTGCAGATCTATTCATATCTATTACAGCGAGATGACTTACCAAATTACCACTGGAGAATCTAAATGAGAGGGAAGGAACTCCAGAAAAGGTGAGGAAAGGATATGCAGCGCTATCCTGCTTCATGTTCTCCAACCTGAAAATAAACAGAAGATGGAGTTCTGCCTTCTTTCAAAATAAACACAAAAGGAAAATAAATATCCACATTACAGACTGTGCTACAAATGGGAAAACTTTCAGCCTAACGGCACTGTGTCATCAATGACCACTTTTTCTGATGTTAAGCCACAAGTCAGACTTACAAATTTGATTCCCAGTTATTTTTTCCATATTGATCAAAGAGAGTTGCAGCTGTATTCGGGGCGCTGACCTACAAGTAGATAAAACGTGTAATCATATTAGTTTTTTTAATCTTCAGGGAGTCCAAAAGCAAATAAATAATTCATCAGTTGGCTTCTAACAATGCAGCCTGGATTTACCTCCTTCAGAGCACCATCAATCAGGCTGTGCATCAAGGGACTGGCCGACACTTTGAATGCACGTCGACCTGGAACCAAAGACTCAGTGTTCATTTCATTCTAAATATTAAATACATCATCATCTGATAAACTCATCCCAAACATTAAATATCCAATCAATTCATTAACAAAAATACCTGTAACAACACCATCCAGGTCAATGTATGAGAAGGCTTTCATGCTCAGGGAAGACAGATAACCCTAAACAAATAAATCAGTAATTAGAATCATTCACTTCATCAAATC
>JAPQRP010000011.1:3205176-3226892 GCA_037367295.1 Apogon hyalosoma
CATACATACATACAAACACACAAACTTTGAAGAAAAATTATGTAATTCTAACCTCCAGCCACTCGGTGGCGCCAATGCTTCCATATTCCCCACCACTCCAGCTGGCAAACACAATGCTCCTCCTTGGCTTGAACCCGTCTGTCATGGGGGAAATCGGAAGCAAATTAAAAAGAAGTTGATGAATTAACTAAAATATACAAATAAAATGCCCTTCAGCCATCTGAGACGTACCACTCTCCACCATGTCTGAGATGGAACGTGCCAACTCCATGAGGATGCTGGTACCGACTGTTGATTTGGCAAAACCTGCACCCCATGCATCTCTCTGGGCACCAATAACCACATATCGATCTTAAAAAGAAGACAGATATCATTTCACAATTCTGTAAAGATTTGAGTCTAAGAGCATAAAATTTGCTGGATTAAACATATTTTACCTGCATCCACATAACCCTTGATGACCCCAAAAACGTTATTGATCTTCCTCTCAACTAGGACATTGTTGACTTTCACGGTAATGACATCCTCTTCACTTCCCAGCCTGCTCAGGCCTCCCCACTGCTCTGGCAATTCTAGACCCTGCAGCTGCCTGTTGGATACATAGTATACATTAAGATTAAATCATTTCAAACCAGATGATGTCAAATACCATGCAACAATTATTATTTTTTATTTTAAATCCATCGTTTCACATCAACATTTTTAGTACCTAAGAATTTTAGTAGCCATTTGTGATGTAATGGTCTGAGCCAGGATTTTTGGCAGACCTGAGGATACAACAGGAGGGAACTGGGTGTGATTGAAGGAGGGGAAGCCTGGGGTGTAAGGATCCCCAGAACCCATGTGGACCTTGGGGAGAGAAAAGGACAAATCTTAAAAATATCCATATGTTTATTATGTTTCCACAGTGTATATAACATAAAGCTAAGGTTGCATGATGATGTGCTTTGTAAATGTATAAATTGTAATATTTTTTAGCTTGATAAATAATCATGTAATCTTAAGAAATCAATAAACAATGAAACAATAATACATTAATATAACTATGTTTTTTTTTCCCTGCCCATGTGCTTTGTAAATGTATAAATTGTAATACTTAATATATACTGGGAATGGACCCCAGGAAAAATAGTCTCTACTTTGGTAGAGACTAATAGGGATCCTTAAATAACGAAATAAAGAAATGATGAATAACACGATAATCACTTAATATTTTCAATATATTAAAATTTACCAACTATAAACGCCACTACTCCATATTGCAAAATACCCAAGAGGAGTTTCTCCACACTCACATGTCCATATAGTGCTGTGGTGTCTCCAATACTGTAATCAGCTGGGTCTGCGTAGATCAGTACAGCAGAGGCATTCACTTTTCCAGCATTAGCTACCTGCAAGAAGAAATGAGGATGGCAAAGTTTTTAAGCAATAAAGTTAACTTAAGTGATTTGCTTACAACACATTATTGGATGGGATGGTTTTTACAACATCACTTATCTTACTAAAAACCACTCACCTTTTCTGCAAAGCTGATCATACCAGCTTTGACCAGCACAACCCTGCTGCTCATGTTGATGCCCTTGTCACGGAGGACGGCGAAGTCACTTTCACGTCCAAAATAGGCATACAAGACACCACCCTGAAACAAAACACAAATGTATCACTGATCAGTATTACCAAACCTCGCTAGGCTTCCTGATTTTTTTTTTTTTTACTGTGCATATTTACCATTACTGTTCCACTGGCACTGTAAGACAGGAATCCTTGAGTTTCCATTGTTTCACCCTTGAAAGTAATTTTGTTTGAGCCTTGGAGCACCTGAACCTTGACAAAGTGCTCATCAGTCCAGGTTTTCATGCCGTATTCTTTGAATTTCCTATGAACCTTGTTAGCCAGATTTTCATCTCCTGGAGAACCAGCCCGGTGGTTGGAACTGGAAAACTCACTAGGAATAGTTAAAAAATAAATAAGTTTGAGGGAAGTGGGGGTCAGGAAACAAAAACAGCAGAAAACACTGCCTTAAAGTCAATTTCTTAGGAGGATTTTGGGTCCACACTCACTTGAAAACTGGTTCAAAATTTGAAGCGGTGATTTTTTGACTGAGGAGCTTTTTGACATCGTCCCAGTCCAAGACAGGAGCAGAACCTCGCTCCTCAACAAACGTGTGCTCGGGGGCAATTACAGAGTTTGTGCAGGTTGGTTGTGCTATGTCCTTCTTCCGATGGACCAGGTAACCAATCAAATACCCTGATAATGACAATGAGACACAGGAATACTACAATGACACAGATGACAAGAGCAGTGGGCCCAGGACTGATCCTTGACAAATTCCAAAGACTGGCTGTGATTCAATCCTAATATACTGTAACTGGCCTCTCTTACCAATGATAAAGATAAGGAGTGTTGCTGCTGCCATGAAGCACAGATTCTTGGGTGTGCGTCCAAGCTTTTGAGCCACGTACGGTTTGCGGTTTGAGTTGTGATTGAGGTGTTCTCCCGTGCCATTTCCCCCAACCTCCTCATCCATGTCAGATGACAGCTTCATCTCCACCTGGCTGTTGTCGCCTTCCATGTTCTGGGTTAAGTTGAAGCGTGTGTAGGAGTGAGGCTCCCCGTTAAACTAAAAAGGAATTAAAAAGAAGTATGGTTTCATTATCTAGCCAAAACTATTGAGACATATTTGATGTGAACCAGTTTACCGCAGTGCCAGCTCAGAGATCAATGAGCAACTTCAATACTAGATACCACTACAATCTCCAATACCTTCAAACTAAATCTCACCAGTGCACAAAAACTGCTTTCACATATTTTCTTTTAAGAGTTCCATCTATAACTGAAAAACAAGTTGTGGTAATCATAAAGTAAAACTGCTTTGAAAAAATAGTATAGGCATGTTTTGTACGATGCCAAACCCTAGACAAACTGTGGTTACGCTTCGGACCTAAACACACGATGATTAGAACAACCTTATCACATACCAATATAGACACAGAACTATCCCTTTGATTAATATTACGCATCAATAGAAAAAGTCAAGTAAGACTACAACAAAAATCGACTTACTGTTGCTACTTTCTGAGCTAAGAAAACGTTGATCAGGGTTGATCAGTGATTGCTGGAAATGAACATGTAGTCTGATGTGAGAAGCTTTATATGTGCAAAAAAAAGTGAAAAAAAAAAAACTTTTTACTTTAGTTTTCATTTCTTCGTAAATTCAACCTACATATACTACGTCAGCATTGCTTTCATTTTCGTGTAAATTCAGCCCACAGACAGGTCAGCATTTTTTTCTTTAATGACATTAAATGGAAATTACAAGTCATAATATAGAAAACAAAGGCTAAATATAATCTATTTTTGCTAATTTTGTTAAAAACTGTATAAAAACAGCAAATGTCAAAGGAAGTTCTCTCATGGTGGAACCTTGACAGATGCATTAGAGCCTGAAATCAGTGATTTTAAATTTAGAATTTTGTATTGATGCACATTACATTGTAGGGCTAAGTTGAGTTGGAACTGGTACATAATATAGCTTTTTCATACATCTTCTCCCTCCAGAACTGTATGAGACTTGAAACTTTTACATGCAATAATACTCACAATTTTGGATATTGTAGACCTTGCCTGATCCATTTTTGTTTCTCTAGAATCTATAAAGGAAGGAAAAAGAGAAAAGTCATTAAATGGGTGATACGTGAGACTTTTACCTGCTCTCAACCATCTTTTGAGATTTTCACACTTCAAAAAAGGAATGTTAAGTGGAATATTATGTAAGATTTCATTCCTGTACTGTACAGTGTGTTTCTGTTTCATTTCTCAGAATAATGAAGTCTCCAAAGAACACATCCCACCTCTTATCCAAACATCCTCAGCGTTTCCTTTGCTCTTACCTAGAAAGGATGTACTGTCTACAAGACACAAAAGCACAGTGTCCCACAAGGACTCCATACCTGCATGTGAACTCTAAGGCCAAAGCAATACAGTAACACGCACACAAAAAAGTTTCCCACTCATTTCCATTCTATAGACAAGCCAAACACAGCAAGGTTCCAATATAACAAAACAGCAGGACCTGACATACAAGTCTTCTGTATATTTTCTTAAATACTGTAATCTGCAACCAGTGGAGTAAGTGCATGCATGTGATGATCTGCAGGAGGGAGGGCACACGCTGCAAGATGCTTCACCCAAAGATGGTAGATGAATCTAATTAATTTACAACTACACATCTAATATAAACATACTAAAAAAGTGTCTACATAAAATAATTTTGCTCCATGATAACCTGCATTCACAAGTTTGATAAAACAATGCGCTCTTGTAGTCTTTTATGTTTTGCTTTATCTGAAAAAAGGTATAGGGGAGGCAGTGTTACGGTTTAGAATTTCTAACCACTCAGTAAATTTCCACTGTCATTTGACTCTTGAATACTGACAGGCAGGGCTCATGGCATTGTGCATCTGTTTCTGAATGATGAAGTTTTACACTGACATCTCTTAAACACAACTATGTATTCATATTCATGATAGTTTGTCAGTATACTGCAGAATTTCATGGCGGATTATTACCAGTAAATATGTTCCTTATATGACTTATAAAAAAAAAAAAAAAAAAACAATAAGTTTCACCAACATTTTTTTTTTTTCTAAAATCACAGACAAACACCATTCTGTGATAAGCTAAACATGTATAAAACAGTGTCAAATATGTATGAAAGACTTAAATGGTTTGTAATGCTACTCAAACATACAAAACATTTAAAAATAGAAAACTCATCTGTCGTGCTGCAGTAAGGTTTAAGAGCTAAGGTTTTTTGCCACTAGAAATGAACAGGTTATTGTAACTGATATGACTGCACTACAGCACTGCAACTGTTCTACTGCAGTGACATTTACACCCTTTAGGGAGAGAGAAAACAAAGATGAACACTACTGCAACACAAAAATGGTGGCATCCCTTTCTTGTGCATCGTCTGGATTCATTGCTTAAATATAGGCGTGTCACTCCAGGCCATCTCAATGAGAATTCAACCAAAGTTTTCTGAGTTTAGATCATGGATTCCCTTTACATTTATGTCAAAAGTTTACTGAAGGTCAATCATTTGAAGGATAATTGTTTAGATCATCTTTATTTGTTAAAATATGTATTCCAAGCCTCATCTGCCATGTATTTATGCAAATTGTTGCTGAGAGCAAATTAATATTATTTGTTAATAAAACAAAGAATCTTTAACATCACCACTTGCTTTCACTGTTGTGCAACCCAATATTGATTCTTTGTTAAATGATACAAGGGAAATCTGAAATGTACCAATGCACAGCAGATGTAAAGTGTTCTTATTCATTGCATTTCAGGTGCTGTTTTGCAATGCTTTTACTGCAAATATTCATTTCACATTAACAATCAAAATAAGACATTCTTCAAAATTAACATTCATATGGTTCTATCATCTCAAATTTATTTACAACTAGAAAAATGTACAGATCTTGCTAAATAGCACTGATGAAAAACCCACATTTTGAAAACATATTTACTGTATATTTAGATGTACACATGCTAATAGTAAAATTTAGCAGCAATATCACTGTAATAACAAAACTGTTTTTTCACACTGCATACCAATTCAGATGAAGTCGAAACACATGGAGTGAGAAATGGGATGAGTGGTTAGTGAGGCAGAGGCAGTTTGGTGCCCTTGGCTACACTGAACTGGAATCAGATGATTTCCAGGATATCTATGCATAAATATTATTTGATTATGCAAAGCTCTACTATATGGAAATCCTATTCACTCATTACTGAAACTCAGTTGACAACTATTTGTACCAAGTTTTTGCATTTTGTTCACTACATGGAATATATCTTTGTTTTACATGTTAGAGTTGACCTAAAAAACTAATCAGTTACATGTGCATTTTCCTTAATAACTAAGCCAGACAATTCTACAAGAATTGATATTAGGCTTTTTTACCCCATTTCAGATTATTCCCTGTATGTTAGTGAAGTACCTTCTTAAAACCTTAGAAACAAGTCTAAGCCTTAACCAACCCTAATCCTGATTCTAGCAAGTCTAAGGATGCTCAGGTAGAGGGCACAACCTCTCTAACATGTCTGACCTTGACAAGTAAGAAACGGGCCAAAAGTTCTCCAATAGCCATAGTCTTATCACCTCTGAAGCAGGTTAATGCTAAATCTCTGAAAAAAGTCAACTATTGAAAGCCATGAATCACCTTTAGGGGTTAAATCTCTACTGCACTGCCTGAACAGGTCACTGAAAACACAGCTTTGTTCAGTGGGTTCCAACCTTCCAGACAAACCAGGAACAATTTGGAGTTTAGCCATCGATGTCCATCAGCGGTCCTATTTATTTTCTGTCTGTGGCAACTAAACAAAGTAACAAAATGCAAACCAAGTAGTCTGAAAATAAGACAACCAAAGCTTGCAGTGAAGTATTCATGGTGTGCACTGTTCAGTTATATTACACTCAGACTGTTTAAATGACCCTTATGGGCCAATTTGCAAGTGCCATAGGAATGAGTGTGAGAGTTCCCAAACTGGACATTGCGTGACGAGGCTTGTGTGTGTGGATGCCAAGGGGACACAAAAGTGCAGGGAGGCTTGGCTTAATTTGTAGCCTAAGCTTGGCCTTGCTCAAATCCAACTGCACGCTTTCAAGTCAGCATAGATAAAAGCCTAACCTTGTACATGTATTTGAATAAAACAAATGACGGCAAACACGTGCAAGACCAGCCAGGCTATGTCGCTCAGAGAACACTTTGGCTATTCTAGTCATTAAAAAGCACAGCTAACTTTAGCACTTACTTTGGTCTCAGATGGCCTTAGAGCACCCTTGACTTTTAGAACCCGAAGGGCAATACAAGCCCAGTAAATTAAACAGAGTGAAGTGCACAGTTCCTACCAAGTTAATTCTAAACATAACCGAGTATTCTTACTTGTGTTGTTTGCAGCTTACTTTATATGCAAGCTAAACACATGAAAGTAAAGAAACACTATACAAAAAAGTGGGGTCAGATAAGACTTAACTGCTTCAAGAAGCTAATTGCTCTCTAAGGTGGGTAGAGCTCTGTCTATAATCTTACATGCCAAACATACCAGGCCTTATCAAAGCTAATACTTTAATCAGATTAGCTGCCGTTTTAGCTGGAGAACCTGATGGATATATAATGTCAGTCAAAATACATTCATATACATGTTAAAACATTCATATTCCATTTAAGGTCATGTGCTTTACATCCTTGGAGGATCCACTAGTCTTGAGCAGTCTGCAAACACTGACGAAAATGTACATCTTATATTTCCATTTCACGGTAAACGTTTGGATGTGTGTGCAGCTAAGATAGTAAGAGTAAACTTGAACCACGCCCTACGGGGAACAGCGTTGACAGGAACGGCCTGTTCTGCAACTTGGTCATCAGAGCTTCGACAAGACGCTGGACAAATTTTACCTAGATGTCAACACCACCATCACCCTTTTGGGGTCAAACACTGACCAGCATTTTAAGTAAAGACACTGTCCAGACACTGTCACGTGTTCTCAGGACCAACAATTTAGATAAATGCAGGTGATATAAATAGAAATACTAGCAAAGGCATTCGCAAGAACATTTGAAGCATGTAAACTGTTTTAAGCATTAACATTGGGGTGTGCAAACACTTCAACAGGGACAAAGAGATTGTAACATTACACCTAGTGATAGAGCGATTAAAAGGAGCTTTTACTAACAAATCGCTGCAGAAGCTGGCACCAATAGTGAATAGCCAATATCAGATACAGAATCTGGGTATAGAGGGAACATAATAGTAGGTAATTTTTTTTTTTTTTTTTTTTTTAAATCTCCCACTTATTTACGCTTGGTTTGATGCTCAGTTCAGTTCTTCAAAGTTAATTTCACAGGTATGTTCATGTCAACATTTTCGTTGTAGGGTTGTATCAGCTGATTAATCAAGTATCAGCTTTTTCCTGCTCCAAACTATTATTATATCATCCTATGAATTCGGTCAAATGTTATACAGAGAAGGTGTTAAACCACACAACATAATCACACTTATTTACCACATGAACTCTGGTGAAGCAAATAAGCATGGGCTATAATTCTAAGACCCAAAAATAGTCATGCCCTTAAGACTAATGAGCATCTACTCCAATGTAAATAACCAACCTCAGTTACAGCTCAACAACTTCTTATTACTAGTCAGTGGAACAAAAACAACATCCGCTATAACCATAATAACTATTATGATGATACTGAAGACCTGTCAAATGTGTTTAAAAGGTTCTGCCATCACTTATTATACAGCAATATTTAGCACCATTTGTCTGTATAAACAGGTGATGCTGCAAGAGACAACCTGCTGCTGGAGTACCATTTTTCCTCACTAGTTAGAACTAACATAATTTTGTGACTTTACAAAATATACCTGTGGCTTCTGCATTCTACTGAGCACCTCATCGGCAACTAAAATAATGTTTGGTCCTCTTCCTGGCACAGCGCATTTTGATGCTTTGTGCCAAGCATCAACATACCATATAATCAACAGAGCGGGAAACACAGTCCAACTAGTCATTAGATGCCAACTGTAAAGACTCACATTAACAAGAAATGCATTTGTAAGGAAGTTACATCATAGTTTTTGTATGTACATAATTTTTGTATCTATCTATAGACATTTAATTGCATGGTTTATGCAGCAAATGGTTGCATAAACCAGTTTAAAATACAGTCCAGAATATGAAAATTCAGTTTAGTTTTAAGTTCACGTGCCAGTACTTTTCTTTTAATGACAATCACCAAATCAGAGATTTTAGACAATCCTGTAGATTTTTAACATCATAATTCTTTCTAGCCAAGTATGCCGAGTGAACAAAAATGCTGAGGGCACAAAGGAAGATGGTGAGAAACCAAGAACAATAATCTGGGGAATAGGAGCAAGCGAGGGAGAGGGGTCAGGGGTGCGGAGGAGTCATTGTGCAGTCGCAAATCACATGAGAGTCACACTGGGGGAAAAGCTCCAAGTACTCATGGGAAAAATGAGCCAGCAGTAGAACAGTGAGGCAAGCAAATCCTATTTACTAGGGTTGTGCAAGTACTCTTAAAAAAGCAGGACGTTTTTAATTTTGGACATACGTACCAATACAGGATCCAGGTTTTTTCCTATTCAAGGAGAACAATGACCTGCTATCACCTTTAACGTGGGATATTTTTATCACATAACAGTGACTAGTAACACTAGGTGGCACTACAGAGTATGCACATGTATTCAGCAGCATTTTGTGACAGATGCATCTCAAGTATAAGTCTAAGTCTGACAGTAAAATTAATTATATTTCTATATACATACCATTCTAAAACAAAATTATGTGCCGTTTCATGTGCAATCATAAGCCTTTAACTGTGTGACTGTAAATCCAAGTGAGACAATGATTCAATGATTTATACAGATATTAATATTGGCCAAGAGCAACAGTCTAGACTTGCCTGTTCACCTGCAGGCTGTCAACCGTCATAAAACTACCACGACAGACAACGGCTGCCTTAAAGTCGTAACTGAACTCACTTCCTGTCCCGCCACATGTCAGTTGCTATAACATTTACAAAAGGGATTATACAGTCACTAAATAACCGTGGGCGTCAGCTACTACGGTGGGACTGTGGAGAGGTGTTGGAATGACTTCTAGACTAGAGGTTATGCTCATGGTAGTAAAGATAGCTTATCTATACAGCTGCCTATTGCTGTCGGTCAAGGTCAGTAAATGGGGCGATGTTATGTCTACCCACTGACACGGTTACCCAGAGCAGGAGGGTCACTGAGGCGAACGGGCAGCAGCTACATCTATTAAACACCAGCATACTGCAGATCACTTGACAGGACTGCTGAACGTGACTGGAGGCTCACTTCATGATGGCGCCCTCCTTAGCAACCGAACCCACGCTGCTAGCACTGTTCTGTACCACATCCACGAATGATGAAACAAAACGTGTTTCCAATGACCGGGGGGGGGGGCACCAATGAGCACATTAATACGCCAAGATATGACAACCTCGTACTAACAAAAGTGACCTCAATGTCAAAGGTAATATCACTTTAAAGTATAATATAACTTAAAATGACATTTATGTACACATTGTCAAAAGAAAGGCTGGTTTTCAGCCCATAATGCAGTTACTGACTAGACACGAGCTGTCCCTTAAGACAAAAGCTCCATTGCTAGCATGGCACGAGCCCGAGTGTTACTTACAACTTGTCACAGATAATACACTCACCCCGTTATAAAAACTGCTCAAACCGGGCCGAGGACTTCACAGACACCGCGGGACACGAGGTATCTTCCCTCCTTCAGCTGCCTCGCTGGTGATCTTCTTCTATCAGTCGGTACGACCTTCACACTACACGCCGCCTCTCTAGTTATAGCCAATCGTTTGACTGGACTCTAGACACCGCGTACGTCACTTCCGGTATACGCCTCAAATCTCGCGATCATTCACTTTCACCGGTAACAAATGCCGGAGCACGTGGCTTTTGCTACTTGTCAAAAAGATGGAAAAAGCGATGTAAATTATTTACTTTATTTAAGGCATGAGGACTGGAACTGAAATGACGAGTGAAAAAATAAAATCTTTTTGGCAATTTTGGAATTTTATGTAGCTGTATTTATCTCCATATGATTATTGGTTTTTTTTTTTTTTTTTTTTTAAATGAAGATTATCACATTGGAAAAAATCCAAATCTTACCAAGTGTATTTTTCTCATTTCTAGTCAAAGTATCTCATCACACTTAAAATAAGACATAATCACCTGAAGAGTAACTTTTCAGTGAGATAGAAGAACTTCTTTTAAGGCAATAGATCTTATTTCAAGAAATCTTACCAAGATAATTTTCACTTTTCATTTTTTTGCCTTGAATTATGCAAAAAAAAAAAAAAATTTGAATTAAGCAAAAAAAAAAAAAATCTGCCAATGAAACAAGTGAAAATTATCTTGGTAAGATTTCTTGAAATAAGATTTTACAGATAAGGTCTTATATCTCACTGAAAAGTAACTCTTTAGGTGATTATGTCTAATTTTAAGTGTGATGAGATATTTTGACAAGAAATGAGGAAAACACACTTGGTAGGAATTTGATTTTTGTAGTGTAATCTTTCACCATAAAAGGTGGTTTGATTGACAAGGTAGGCCTACTAATGTGCATTTGTTTCTTTGTATTAGTTTTGATTTATTTTTGGCAGAAAGAAGAAAATCCAGTATTCTACACATTATTTTATATCAGTAATAATACAGTATTATTTTTAAATTCCACATAATGATCCATAGATAAACCAAAACAACCTACATTACTCATTGGATGCTGGTCTGTTTTAGTCATGATGTCATTCTTGAGCAGTACTGGGAACATCAAGTGTGTCATTGCATTCTACAGAGCTAAGACCATGTAAAAGCAACACTGTTAAGCCATAGGGAAGTGTGGAAGAGGACTGAAGGATAGCACAGGCAGACAGCAACAGTGTGTATATCATGTTTAGTTTATTTTTTACATACTTCAGATTAGCCTGACTTAGGCCTACAGGTGTCTTAGATATTTCTTCTTGTCTTTTAATATATTTTTAATGTTTGTGTTGTATTTCTTGAGCTGCTACACAGTGATTGTAATTTGGGTTACACCTAGAACTATTTTTGTAGTGACTTTCAATTGATTTTGTCTCTTCATTTACCATTATCACCAATCATTCATTAAACAACAACTGTTTTACTGGTGAATCAATAATGCAGAAGATGATGTATTTACATTTTTACGACAGAGCCTCTGAATGTCCAAATGTGTCATATCTGATGCTTGAAAGCCTGAGAAACTGCATGTTATGGGAAGCACTTAAATGTATGTTATTATAATAGTTTATAAGTCTGCACATGTGATGTAACAGATTTCATTAAAATGAAAATACATTTAACAGTAATGTTTATGTCAGCGACAGGGTGGGCATATCTTATTTGTATTCTTTGAATATTGGCCCACAATCATCTAAAAATAGATATAGGCAGATGGTTTATTTTTATACAACTTGAATATGTGATACCTATGATGGGACATAAAAGGAAATAGGAACTAAAGAACAGTCTTTTTTTTAGTATGGTGAGAGTTGAAAGGCACTCAGTGATATCAACCAACTACTTCTGCTATCAATAAAGTTCATCTTTTGATATGGAGTATAATGATAATCCGAATAAAACCCTGTTTTTAATTATAACAATACTGAGTTTTGTCTTCCTGTACTACTGAGTACTACTGAGTAGTCTTATAGTATATTTGTCTGACTTTTACTCACAGGTGTACAGGTGTTTACATGTAAATACTGTTGTGTGTTCCCTCCAAACAGCAAAACATAAATAAATGCAGACCATAATATACATTGTTCATTTAACTTTTTCATGTGTACATTTTATTGTGGGAAGATGGACTTCATCTCAACATGGGTTACCTTAAATTACCTTCATTGTGTTACAGACAAACTGGCGACACGCTGCTGCTCACCTTGAACAAACATCAGACTGACCGGTGCACATAGGACCGTTGGATTTTCAGGTTCCAAAGTCCACAAGGTGTTCTTTGTGTTTTTTCAACACTGCAGCTGTAGAAATATTAGCTTTTGGAAAGGAAAGAAAACCTATTTAGTTTGGTCACCAGTGTGCTGACTAAGTCAGACACTATTTTTTTCCAGTTATACTTTTGGTGTGCTTTTGTCTGACACACAAGTCTATGACCTTTATTCAGTATTTTACAAGGAATATTTAACCCATGAACACCCAGTGCTGCTTTTGTGCAGTTACCAAATTATTATTTTTTTGTCTATTTTTAACCTTTCTTGAGTGATTTATCACCATCCATCCATCCATTTTCTGAACCCGCTTTACCCTTACTAGGGTTAGGGGGGTCGCTGTAGCCTGTCCCAGCCACTTATGGGGTAAGGTGGGGTACACCCTGGACGTGTCGCCAGTACATCGCAGGGCTGACATATAGAGACAAACAAACACACTCAGATTTACACCTATGGGCAATTTTTTATTGTTTTTTAGATTAACCAATCAACCTATCTTTGGATGGTGGGAGGAAGCCGGAGTACCCAGAGAGAACCCATGCAGATACGGGGAAAACATGCAAACCACACAGAAAGGTCCCACCAACTGGTGTTGGAATCGAAACCAGGACCTTCTTGCTGTGAGACATGAGTGCTATCTACCGCACCACCGTGTCGCCCCTGATTTATCACCATTTATTCTTCTTATTCTATTCATCAGGTATTTTCTTATATTTAAATTACTGATCATGTAGATGTTCATTAAAGCTCAGATTGAAATTGAGGGTTATTATATCCAAAACAGAGAAAACTGAAGAAAACCATATTTTTTTCAGCAAAACATATCATTAACTGAGCATAAACTCAGTGTGTCCATCCACTGTCATTGATCCAACTCCATGGGTTTTACTGGTGAATCAATGTTGTAGAAGATGGTGTTTCCATGGAAACTACGGAGCCTCTGAACGTCCAAATGGGTCATATCTGATGACCATGAAAAGATGACAAACTGAATTTACACCAGTTATTTACATGTTTAGACAGGATTAGTGGATCAACATTTATTAAACATTTTATTTTAGTGAATGCTTTTGGTTGCCAGTGGATGTTTGGGTCTTTATGGGTTAAAAGTAGCATATCAGTGTCTATCCATGCAGCTTGTTTGGACAAGACTGAATAAACAAATTGTTTTGCCATCAGTTCTAAATGGGAAAGATTGATTATAAAATGACAGCATCACCCAGTGTTGTGTTCATACAGACAGGGTTGACAACCCAGATGTTCCTGTGATTGGGCATTTCTGGTGGGCAGAAGCAAAACAGTCGCCAGTAGTGGTAAATTATTACAAAATCTTAGTAAACATGGCTCTTTTTTTTGTTGACAGCAGGTTTAGCAATTCCATTTATTTACCATTGCCTTAATTATTGATTATTGAAGAGTCTAACTGTTATATAATTGCTCTTTTGGGTTTCTCAGGTAATTACATGTTTATGCTTGGTGCCACTGTGCTAACATGTATTTTGTGTGTACTGTGCATTGGGTGGTCTTAGCTCAGGTTATAATAATTTTCCCACAGCATCATTGTCAACATTTTGTGTCAGTTCACCTCATTGCTTTTAAATTCCAAACATGGACTTAGTTTAATCATTAGTTCCATATAGCAACATACAAAAAGCTCAACTCCGCTGGGTTATAGAACATGCATGTATCTAGCCAAGATTAAACCACATATCTTCTGTTTGACAAAGCAGTGGACAAGAATGGTTTTGGTCACTAAAAAGTGGTGTCACAGTCGGCGATTTAGTGTTTTGAAAGATCACCAGTGTTTTTTACAGCACTTCGTTTCTCTAGTTTCATGTACTCTCTTGCCAAAAATGTGAAAGTCACCAAAGAGGCCAATGGCAGAGTGGATTTAATTGTCTCTGAAATCTTTACTTGACATTTAAAAGGCTGTTGTTGGACTGGTTAAGCATGTAATAATGCCCTTGGCTGTGTTGAATGGTTGATTTGTTAACTGTGGGATTATATGTTTGAGGTAAACAGGGTTATGTAGCTGTGACGTGTGGCACCGCATCAATGAGCCATCTGTGAGAAATAACCAGAAGAGGTTTTAATAATTTAAGGTGGAGTTCTAGATTTTCACTGGAACTGCCAAGACATTTTTTTACTGTTACTGATGAGTGCATGTTAAGACAGATTGCAAGACCAAGCCGTGCTGTTGAAACTCATTGTGCAACACCTTACAGTTGAGGTTGGAAGGTTACATATACTTCAGCTTAAGACATTCACATATTTCACAGTTCTGAACATTTCCTTACATATAGAGCCCCTATTAGTTCAGTTAGCACAATTTTTATATTTTGATAACATGAATTTTCAGACTAATAAAAGAGAGAAGTTCTGACATTGGAGTTCCCTTTAAACTCTACTTCCCATGTACACTTTAAAACCGTCTTTATAAATATTCACATGTCTATGGACGTTTAATTGCTTGCAGACTTCCTGATTACTGAATTATTCTTTTCAGTGTTCACACCAAAAGATACAAGGAAGTAGAACCATTTATCGAGGAGCAGGATCGATTCTAGAAAGTATTCTGTCAACTCTGTCTTTACAGGAAGACAGAAACTCACATATCTTACAGGAAATCAAAAGTATGTTAGTGAAAAAAAACATATTCCATTTCCCATAATGCAACTAAATCACTAAAAAGCTGTTTTCCCTCCTCTTCAAAAACAGTTAACTCTCAAATCTGTTTGTTTCTTTGGAAAAGTCAATTATGAGATTAGGCTCTGCAGGATGTGAACATCCACTCCTTGAGAAAATCAAATGGTCTCACAGCAATCACAGCTGCACTTCTAATCTTATATAGACAAAGTTCTCTGTTGCAGAATGTGAGAAAACAAACTTGCTAATAACACCGTATGCTGTATACTTTTTCACTCACAGTAATTATATGATTCCATGACAGAAGAGAGAGCTTTGTTTTTATTATTTAACTTCCTCTATTGAAGGCTTGATTATTTTCATTAGTTTATACCCTCAAAACCACAGGTGCTCTGAACATGTTGAAACTGCAGGTGTTTTCAGGTTAACTGTGTGTTACTGTGTTTATCACAGAGGAAGTAAGACCTAGAATAATGAACACCTGTCTTCTGGTTAAAATGCAAAATCACAAAAACAGGGGAAGCTTGTGAAATGAGTTACTTCTGTATATCATTTCAAGTCAGTTTTATAATTCACTTTATTATACTCTCGTTTTAGAGAATAATTCATTCCTGTGCACAGCAGAGTTTCTCTCAAGATTCAAGGGTTAATGTTCACTCCTTTGGTTTATAGTTACCATGGAAAATAGAGTGTAATGCACCAGTCAACCAGCTTTGGTCTTTAGCCTTGGGAGGTTTTCTCTTTCACAAAACCATGATTATGTGGCTGCTGACACAGGCAGTCCACACAACCAAAACACACACCTGCAAGGTGGACCAAACCACTGTAGGCCAAGAGTTCTTTCTGAGACCCACAGAAAATTTATAAGTTTATACACCTAACCAGCATGTCTGGGTACCCTAACGTTCTTAAAACTTATAAATAATATACAAAAATGAGGAGTGTAAAAGGTAATATGAGTTTTCCAAGGTTAGCCTGGAATGAAAAAAAAAAAAATCAAAAGTGTGAATGACTTTTATCTGTCACCTCTGTACATAAAAAGATGAATCTGGAATACGTTTAGAAAAATCAGCCCGATTCATAAAAAAGTACCTCTTTTACTCGTCTTCATAGAGTGACACTACACGTCTTACCCCGCCTTTTTAACAGTATCACCCTCCTGCAGCCCAACAGTAATGCATCACTTTCTTAGAAAGACCCCCTTATCGCTGTCCCACCCAAGAGCTCTGCAGGGGAGAAGCCTGTAGGCAGTACAATCTAACTGTGAGGACCTCAGCAGAATCCAAGTGCATTATGTGAGAGACAAAGGCTTGAATCCAAAGCGGTGCTCTGTGCAGACATTCCCTTTTGGTTTACACATTACATTCAGTCTTGGCAAAAATAGTTTAACAATGGTTTTATAAAGTTAGAACACCTTTATCAAACATCTCCAGTAAAAGGCAAGTAAGGAAGAAGGAAATACCAGCTATTTATAGTAGCAATACTGAGCAGGAACACAGACACAGAGATGTCTGGTATTTTTATTTGACACGAGGAACTAGAAAACAATCTCCACACTATAAAAGTCCACGGGGCCTTAAAACTGCAACACATATATCCTGTATGTTGGACCCTTGTGCAAGTTAGAAAATGTTGAAATTAAAAGTAGCTACCACTGACACGTTGTTGAAACCACTACTGATGATGCAATTCTCGCCCTGGATGAAGGCATCCAAGGACCAGTGAGAGGTTGAACATCTTTTCTTTTGCATGTGTGCTGCAGATGCGTGATACGCTATCTGCCCAAAAACAGGACAAAGCTTGTGTGCAGGGCTTGGCTCAAATAGACTCTGACATCCATGGTTATGTAAGAACTCGCTGATGCTGGTGTTAAACATAGGTAAGCAGTCTACATTTAGACTATTATTTGTCTGTTTAATGCAGCCAAGAACCCTCTGATGGTGAAAACCCTGCTCTACACAGAGTCTTTATTCCTGGCTCCAGAATGTAACAAGGTTTGTTCTATACAAATATTGGAAGAAAATACATTTTAAATACATCTTAAGTAACAGGACAGAATGAAACAGTTTTCACAATCAGATTATTTTTCTTAATTAGGTTAAATTTATTCCACAGACTCCTAATTTATGTCTTTGTACTGCATATCATAATGTACAGCAGAGGTTTGCAAATATTTTTACCTCAAGACCCAAAGGAGAAATTTGGTGTCTCTCTAGGACATAGTTTTATATTATATATCTGGGACTGATATTAAGGACATTAATTAACTATCTTATTATGACATTCTGATAGTTGCTGTTTAATTCACATTAGGAAGGAGTCAGGGAGTGGATTCCAGTCGAAGCTAGACGAGTTGACAACACATTAGTAACTTTAAAAAATCCAAATCAAAAGCTAAAATACACAAATTACATGACTTTTTACTTTCCAGCTGCAAAAACAGTGTCTTTGCACTGGAAAAAAAAAATGTTTTGATACTGTTTCCATTTTGTTTTGTTTTTAGCTTTTTTTTTTTTTTTTTTGGTGTTTCCCCACCTAAAGCATCAGCTTTGATGAAGTAAAATATATGAACTCCTTTGTGTATTTTCACCATCCTGCATGTGGTCAAGAGCGAAGGGATCACACAAGTCACTAAGCACATTTTTATATCCAGCTTGAAATGGTTAGAAATCACTTTTCTGTTTTGCTTATGAAAATGAACTGACATATCATACCAGATTTAGTCACAGGAAAAATGATTAGACCATCAAAAGTCATCAAAAACAATGGTTATGCAATCAAGCACTGCCTCTTGTGTGTATCATGTGACTAAAATAGACAAAAAAGAAAACATAGAATGCCTAAAAGCACTGTTTTTGTCAGTACAATGCCATATTGATGTAAGAACTGAAGTGATTTTGGTTATTATCAAGAAAACATGGAAAATGGATAGATATCAGCTCTGAAATTAAACTACTATGAGCTATTTTTGTTATTATATTTGTCCAAACAAATGTACCTTTACTTGGTCCAGGCATTAAAATGAACAAGAAATTGAAGAAAACAAGGAATGGTCTAATTTTTTTTCTGCAACTATATTTATCCTCTCCTTTAGCTTTTTCAATTTTTTATACAAATATATGAAGACGGTAGTAAAAAAATTACATAAAATTAGTCTAATTTGATTGAAAAGCATAAGATTTGACCCCTAAACTCCCTATACATATACCTAAAGTGTCCAGAAACTTGGTAAAAACACTGGCCTGATTTAGATTCTGAAAGGTTTTCCCTATTATTATGTTTATTGAGCAGCACCCAAGCCAGTTTGGGTAAAACCTAACCCTAGAAGTAAAATCAGCTTATTTATAGTCACAGAAAAAAATATTAGACTATCAAAAAAACAATGGTTATGCAATCAAGTACTAACTCCTGTGTGTACCATGTAACTAAAACAGACAGAAAACACAGAATGAATAAAAGCACTGTTTTTGTCAGTACAATGACAGATACTGATGTAAGAACTGAAGTGATTTTGGTTATTATCAAGAAAACATGAAAAATGGATAGATATCAGCTCTGAAATTAAACTATTATGAGCTATTTTTGTTATCATTATATTAAATGAACTCGAAATTGAAGAAAACAAGGGTGGTCTAATAATTTTTTCCGCGACTGTATGTGTCTTAGAACTGGGACCGGTAAAGACAGACGTATAGGATTAAATCCTGCTTGTGGGTCAACAGTGATAACAAGAGGATAGAATAAAGAACACCAGCACTGAAGTAAAAAAATATTTATTGGACAAATGTGACAGTCTCACAGACTTTATTTAAAAGCGAATCTGCTCACTAACATCATAATACATAATACATCCTACCGACACTCACACATACTGTACACGAATCATTCACAGCAGCGCATTCAACATTTATTACACACCATCCGCACATACATACTTACAACACACAGCTTCTGCTCTGACATTTAGTGGCTGGGTCTGAAGGGAAATGGCATCCCTGTCATGAACGGCTGAGCTGGATACTGAGGATGAGGGGAGGGGTGGGAGGCCAGAGGTGCGTGTGGGGCGTGTGTGGGGTGAGTGGGGAGAGTTGGGTGAGTGGGGAGAGTTGGGTGAGTGGGGTGAGTTGGGTGACTGGGGTGTGTTGGGTGACTGGGGTGTGCTGTGTGTGAGGCGATGGGGGAATGAGAGGCGTGCGGGCTAAAAGCCATTGGAGGGGTGTGGATGTTGTTGTAGTACATCACTGGGCCCGACAAAACCAGCTGGAGCAAACTGGTAAGACAGAAAACAACAAGGAGACCGGAGAGAAAAAGGAAGAAGAAATATTAAGATGGAGAAAAAGGCACTGGATTCTGCACAAGTGTGACAAAAAGAAACCCTCAAGAAGTCAAGTATATTTTACCAAATGCAGTAAGACGGGGTTTCTGCAGGTATCAGCAAATCTAATTTAATGCTTTTTTTTTTTTTAATGCCACTTGAAGCACATTTAATGCCCATGTCCAGCTGCAGATACAGTTTTATGTACAGGGTTATTCAAAAAGAATCAACCGATTTCATGACGCACTGCTTCAGTTCTCAAGCATCGTCATGGAATGAGTCGGTGACCATTTGAAAGAGGAGTTTTCTAAGTTTTGAACGGCTAACCTCGATGACCTTAAACATCCAATAACAACAGAGATCAAGTCAGTGGATGGTGATCGGCTGATACGCGTCTGGGAGGAATTCTCTTATGGCATTGATGTCGTCCGTGCTGCAGGTGGTGGACACACGGAACACTTGTACGACAGAAAATAGAAGCTGATTGTGAGCAGAACACTTGTGACTTGGCTGGAGTTTTCTATTGCTTTTCCTTAATAAAACATAACCCTGTATCGTTTTACGACAGTTCAAAACTTTTCATTTTGTCTTCTTGTCTTAATGATACAGGGGTTAGTTTCTTTTGTTCAGACAGAGTAGTAGTAGTAGAGTGATGCTCTCATACCTGACATGTTTCGGCTGTCGCTGCAGCCTTTGTCAGGTATGAGAACATCACTCTACTACTGCTACTACTCTGTCTGAACAAAAGAAAATAACCCCTGTATCATTAGTTTTATGACAGTTTACCATCCACAGGCTTTAACCAGGTTTTGAATAGTTCCTCCTCCAATCACTTCTGCTAAAACTTGCATTTTCCCATTTTTTCGACATTTGCTAGTATTCCCTCCGCTCTTTCGCCACAGCATGAGCACGCTCACAGCATGTTGCATTCCAAACATCCGGTGTTGTGACATAAACAAAAAGGGTTCGGCCTGTCAATCATCACACTATACTACCAATCAAAATTATGAAATATTTATATAACCAAAATAAATCTTGAATAACAATGCTTTTTTCCATCAAGTGTATTTAATTTTTTAATGCTTCTGGACATCGAATGTAATGCTTTTTAATGCCATTTAAGGCCTTAATTTTCACAAAATCTATTTAATGACTTTTAATGCTTTTTAATGACCTGCAGAAACCCTGTGAGAGGAATTAAACTTTTCTGTCTTTTAATAAAATGCTTTTAGTTTGCATCTGTTATTCAAGCTTCTATGTTTGGCATTAATTTAGCTTCACTCCCTGATGTTGAACGGCCTCACACATTAATGGAGAAAAGGAGACGGCAAAGAGAATTCATTAAGTGTGAATGCTGCACTGGGTCAAAATGCACAAAGTAACACTGAATATGAGAAATTGGGTGTTTATTAAAGACGGAGCTGGATGAAAGGGAAGTAAAAAAAGCTGAAAGACTGTACAAGTGATTAATAGTCAGTATCTAAAAATGTTCAATGTAGACAAAGGCAGTGACAAAAACACTGAGGCATCCTGACTGTAAAAATAACAGATGAAATATGTTGGCATATCCATGCGAAAATAAAGGATTATATTTTTATTATCAGAGTTCTCTCAGATGTTTTTTCTGGCTGCCTTTGTCTACACTGACACTACTTTTATCCATCTAGACACCTTCTCAGCCTTTTTAGTTCCATGCCACAGCAGGTTTTGCTTTCCACATGTGGGCACGTACATTATTTTCCTCACATAAGCCTGAAGATGGTTAAGTTAGCAAGAAAAGAAGCAGCAGGGAGTCAATGAGTCTTACTTGTTATGCGGAAGGCGGGAACAGATGGCTCGCAGATCCTCTGCAGAGATAAAACAGAAAGTAGTCACTTATAACCACAGCATCTATGAGTCTATATTCATCTACACACTGCTGCCCTCTTCAGGTGAGCAGCACAAATTGCAGTTAAATACACAGCTACATAGATGAGGATGAGTCCATTTCACACCACCTTGGCCATTACAATTCATGACAGATTTACAATAATAACAATGTATTTAGAAGTTTTTTAAGTTTAAGCACTGAACCTAAACTCTTATTACGTCTAAGAATTCTGTGACAAAACAATGACTGTGACATCTTTATATTGCTCTCTCTC
>JAPQRP010000011.1:3324817-3337579 GCA_037367295.1 Apogon hyalosoma
TATAACTAGTTACGTCATGACATTTGCACATATAAGGTCAAGACTTCAGACGAACATTTCTCCGAGTACGACATAATTGTTTGCCAGCAGCAGCGGTCGCAACAACCTGGAGGGGGTGGGGTCATGTGCATTTAAAGGGCCAGCGCTCAAAACGACCTTACTCATGTCAATACTCAAAAATAGGGTTGAGAATGGGCCTGTGGAGTTGAACTAATGAAGTATTCAGAAGCAAGCATAACATTTACAGTTTATGTAGACCACAGGGAAACATTTTAAAATGCATAATTCCATTAACAAAAAGCAAAATATCACTCCTTTAATGTATTTTTCCCAAAAAATTTTAAGTACCCCCTGGGCTTCTTCCAAGTACCCCTGGGGGTATACCCCCATTTGAGAAAGACTGAGTTACAGGATAAAAGAGTAAAAGAGAAAGAGGAAGGTGAGAGGACGGATGATGAGTGGAGTGGGGGAAAAAAACAGGAGGGAGCTGGGGAGGCACCGCTGGTTCTAATCAGCAGAAACGCTGAGCTAGGCGACGTGTCTGATTTTAGTGGCCAGACTCCACTTGGAGAAACGTCGGGGGCACGTTTGTTTTTCACTGCACTGGCTGTCTCTGAAAGTGCTCCGATTTCACAAGGGATGTCTGGGTGTTTTCACGTCAGAATCTCAGTTTCATCAGACATTCTTGCGAGGGGCGCAGGAATAAGCCTCGTTCTAGGAAATACTTTGCAGAGGGATAGCCCTTAAGGAGATTTAACAAGCTGATAGAGTGTGTTGTTTCCACCATCCAGGCCTTTAGAGCCAGCTCGATACGGCCCAGCTGCTTTCATGGGAGAGAGGGAAGGGGGGAGAAAACACATCTGGTTCCCCTTGTGTGAAAGTTTTAACGACATGAATGCACAAATGAATTGGTATTGGCTGTGGAGCTGTTACGCCGAAACCTCAGAGATAATCACTGGAACAAGAGGGTGACATGTGGCTTCTGTCAAATGTCTTCTAAAAAAATATATTAAAAAAAAACACCTCCATAAATTATAAAGGATGTGGCCTCTCATGTTTCCCAACTTTGTTTAGTGGGAATTTAAGGACTGCTGGTGTTTTCTGGTTCACAGAGCACAAAGGTTGTCCAAGGTGGATTGTAAAAGTGATGGTTTTGCCAAGGGAAAATGAGATATCTGGCAATGTCTTCTTGTTTTGGGCCTTCACCACAGTTCCATCCCACCAATTACAGTATTTAACCAAACAACCGTTGCGTCAACCATAATTACACAGGGCCAATATGGCTTCTCACCATGAAAACCCCTGTGGCCCCAAGCCTACATAGTAGTCTGCTCTCCAAGAGGAGATGAGGTGGGTCTGCTGACGGTGTGAAACCAACACATTCATTTTACTATTGTATACACACCCATGGTAGCTACTATTAGCTGGGTAGCAGCCAGTGGTAAATAGTAGTTAAGGTGTTACAAGGTTTTCCTACACAGCAGCTCACGGTTGATTAGCGCTGATTATCAGATAAAATATTCAGCATTTTAAAGAGAGTCGACGTTCTGACTTCCAGTGCACCACGGGACCAAACTTCAGAAAAGACATTTACACATGCGATGTTTAAAACTATTTAAAAGATCATCTTACGGGTCAGGAAAGTCACAGTATGTAGTAAAGACAGTGAAGTAACATCAATAGTCACGGAAATAATTATAAGACCACGCCTTGTTTTCTTCAATTTCTTGTTCATTTTAATGCCCGGTACATCTAAAGGTACATTTGTTTGGACAAATATAATGATAATAAAAATAGCTCATAGTAGTTTAATTTCAGAGCTGATATCTATTAATTTTCCATGTTTTCTTGATAATAACCAAAATGACTTAAGTTCTTACATCAATAGCTATGGCATTATACTGACAAAAACAGTGCTCTACAGTGGTCTGATAATTTTTTTTCTGCAACTGTACATTTGATTAAACTGTTGGAATGGGTCTCTTTAAATACATTCTAAGTCATTTTAAATGGATGGGAAACGGATAAATCTGGATGTAGATGTTTTTCTAATTGATTAAATTGGGTTCTGCTTTGAGATGCTTTTAAGGAAGATTGTTGTTATACTTTTAGTACTTTTTAAAATAATGGTGGCATTTTATATGTATGTTCTTATTTTAGTGTTTTATGTATGCTTTTAGAACTGACTTTATTGTGTTTTGTCTATATTTTTTGTGTGGCTGTATGGCTGTCATTTCTATTTTGTGTAACTTCTGCTGCTGTCTTGTTCAGGACACTTGAAAAAGAGATTTTTAATCTCAATGAGCTTTTTCCCTGGTTAAATAAAGGTTATAATAATAATAATAATAATAATAATAATAATAATAATAATAATATTATCTAGTTTTGTGTTAAACAGCTTAATGGACTGCATCTCTCACTGCACTTCTTACATGTTACTGAAACCAAAACAGCTACTGCTATGGGACATTTTACCTCATTCTCTTACAGATTGATAGGAAAAAGTATTAAAAGAGGCTAAAATCATTACAGTCTGCTCATGTTGAAGTTGCAGAGACATCTTCAGTGACTCAGAACAGATCATGGAGACAGTTACGATGACATCACTCCTGGAAATTCTGGATTTGCAGTTTTTCTATTTTCGTATTTTCACAGTCTGACACTTTAGTTTTACAACAGTCTGTGACTTTCTTGACTTATTAAATTATCTTTTAAACTGACAAATATCATATGTGTAAATGATGGAATAATTCCAGCAGGATGAAAAAAATTACTTGACTGTAATGCAATTTTTTCCCTGAAATTACGTAGGTCCCATGGGGCACAGCTAGAAAGGGGCGGACTTTAGCTCCCGATGGCCATTTTTTCACCTGCCTTTATCTGCCTGTCGAAGCCACTTTGATTTCTATGTCACAATCTGGTATTGGCAAATATGACAACTAGTTGAGAATCAATACCAGTTATTTAATTTAGCTGTATTATTGAGGGAGCTTTGTTTATTTAGTTATCAAAAATTTCAGGTAACATTACAAGAAATATTATTCTCAAACAGCAAGATTATAATTTTAACTGCAAATTGGTTTTAGTTTCTGAAAGTGAATATAAGATCTGATGATAGTTACATCCATAAAGTTATTTACAGTTTTGTTTTATTTTTTATTTTAAGATCCATGCCCCAATGCCACAATAAAATGATTTTCTTCCTCTTTTCAGTTGTAAATCATTGCAAAAGTGTATTTAAAAAAATTTTTAAAAAATCAACCTTTTATCTGTGACTTTCATTGTGCAGACTTAGGATTAGTGATGTCCCGATCTGGATTTTTTTTTTTTTTTTGCTTCCGATCCGATTCAGATATTTTTTTAGTATGAAATTTTGATTTAAACTTGGAGTCGTTATTTATAGGTTATTATGCTATTATTTCACTTGAGATTACAATTGGGATGAATGTGGAACCTGAACTAAAACAAGTGTGACACGTTTGACTCAGTAACTTTAGTGTAAATTTTTGCACTTTCCAAATTCATACTGTGGGCAAAATTAGAACCTTTGGTGGGTCAGTTTTGGCCCATGGGCTATATATATGGGGGCAGGATGGGGGGGTTCCGTGCCGTATGTACCTCACAGTGAGCACGTGCAGACCATACGACCGTACAAAGTGAAAGTTACACTTAAGACGCTTTACTAATTCCTCTAAGTCTCCCGCTGTTGCGTAGCTCATTTTCTTTTTCCCTACCTTCAGAAACTTTCATTTGAGGGGGTAGGATGTTTGTTTAAGGCCCCTGCTACCCAGAACTGGGCCCGGATCGGCCTGATCTCGCGACTAAATCCCATCTGATCTTCTAAAAAATGCCTGATTGGCAACCGATACTGATCTTTAGAGGGAACTGGGACATCCCTTTCACTGTTTTCTCCCATGACTTGATAAGTAATCAACACTTCTTCAAAAACCAAAAGCCGATGATGCAACACTCGACTGGTTGTCATGTAGGATGTGCTGATATGAACAGCTGATGTTTCAATGATCTTTAAAGGATAACCTCTGTTCTTAACCACAGGGAGTTAACTTCCAGATAAAACCTTCTGATGCAATGCGACCAAAGTGTATTTCAATAAACATGACGCTTGTGACGGAGTTAAAAAACATGGCTGATGTTTAGTGTGGTCTTGTGTGTGAGTGGGTGCTGTGCTGGTAGTAAAGGTGAAGGCAACATTAGACGTGAGGATGACATTAGTGAGTGAGGTGACTTACAGAGAGGATGGTGATAAGAATGCCAGCAGCGCTAAGCACACCGTCGCTAATGGTGTCTCCATTTTTGGCCGGATACTTGATGGACTCATCATCGCAGTAAAACCCTCTACGGTAAGGCTGAACAGCGCTGGTCTCAATGACCAAGAAAGGCAGGCCGGCTAGTGTGAAGAAGCAATGAGCAGCACAGAGAGAAGGAAGGGGGTGGGGGTGGGTGACGGGGAGAGAGAGAGATGGAGGTGCCGGGTTAATGATACGCAAATTACAGAGGTCGCAGGTACATGCAAGAGCGACGAGGGAACATCTGGGACTGGCTCAATCCATTTTGAGGCTGTTATGTGTGACTTATCCAGAAATGACTCCAGCTTTGTTCCAATTGAATACAAGTGTAGCCTTTTGGCCTGATCTTTGGATGAATTAAAAGCTCACACAAGTGAAGGGTTTTTCTCTTCTTTTAGTCAATTAACTACAGATTATGCATGCCTCACCTCGCTGACTGTTCTCCAAAGCATATTGTGTTTTTACAGAGATTTTCCGACTCTCCAGAGCCACTGATTTTTGTTATGACAGAATAACAATGCACTCCGAGAGATTTCAAATGCAAATGAAGAAACACAACTAAGTGGAGTGTTTCCATAAGCTTTAGAGAAATTGCAGTCCACAACAGAGACAAAGGGTCTTTACTTAATGTGACAATAAAAAGTAAATCTTTGTTTGTCAGAAAGGCCTTGTTTAGTTAAATTAGTTTGTGTTTAATCCTCAAAAAGGACACAAGATTAAATAATGTTGTTACTTTACTTTG
Organism: Apogon hyalosoma; assembly: GCA_037367295.1. Lineage (NCBI taxonomy): Eukaryota > Metazoa > Chordata > Actinopteri > Kurtiformes > Apogonidae > Apogon > Apogon hyalosoma. The sequence goes on from JAPQRP010000011.1 coordinate 3,329,867, forward strand.
TCTGTACACCATGCTTTAAGGTGCTTCATTATTTTCAATTTTTATTTATTCTTTCATTTTAATCAGCACTTTATTTTTATTTTGAGGAACTGAATATTTTTTTTTAACTTCATTTCTATTTAGTTTTACTTCTAGTTTTCAGGTATGAAGGAAGCCTCGATTTATAGAAGCTAAAAAAGATGGAAGAATATGTTTCTTAAAGGTTCCATATTGCACAAAGATATTTCATTCTTGTAAACCCTAAGCTATTAACACAGGAGAAAAAAGCCAATTTTACCTGAAATTCTAATCATTCTATTGTTTTTAGTTTTATTGTTAATGAAAAATGCTACTTTTATATTTATTTCTATGAGAAAAACGATCGTTTCACTGGTTTGTTTGTCTTTTCATTTACTATAATCACTTTTAAGGTTGTTCTGCTCTTATAACCTGCAGCTCCAACTTCAATGCATATAAATATTTCTCTCAAACTAATATTCCTAGAAATGTATCAGGGGTTTACATGATAAACGACACACACATTTAATCAGTTACAGTATCTTATCATTGTAAAACAGATGGATACTAATGGCGTTCTGTTGGGCATCAATGTGGAAAACTTACACCAATATGCTTTGGATAATGTTTGGCAGCAGCGTACAGCATACATGAGTTATAGTTAATGAGGCACAACACACAAACCGCTGAACTGGAGTCAGAGCCTGTTCAACCACTTAAGTCTTTTGAAGTGTCACCAGTCAACCATTTGATGTATGGAGTGTCCCAGAGCGCACCCCCGGGTTCTCCTGCAGCACCTCACCAGGACTTACTGAGACCACGGGCAGAGTGACGCCCACAGCCGTGAGCACTTTGTTGGACACTGTGCTGCTCTTATAGGGGAGGCTGATGCTGCCGTCACTGCAGAAGAATCCTCTTTGGTAAGGTGGGAAAGGAGATTTGTAGAAAAACACGGCAACAAGCAACACTGTATGGTTGGACACACATGAGACAGCCCTTTAAACCAACAGATGGACAGCTGCGTGAAAACACACATCACAAGGACGACACAAAAGCACATAAACACAGATTTCCAAGACATTCACAGTAACACATTAGAAACTCCCAGCAGATGTGCATTTACAGTAAATTACTGTATCAGATCCTGTTTTCAGGACTGACAGTGATGCTGTCAGTTTAAGACGAGCCAAAATAAACAAAAGAAAAATCCACCCTTAAATCAAAGCTTCGTCATTGTTTGAGACTTCAGGGAACGTTTTATTCTCAAAATAGCATCTCAACCAGCTTCAGTCAGAGTAAAAGGCAGTGAATGTGTCATGTTCTGGAGAGAGACCATTGCTGATAAGTGACACAAAAAAACCCACAACACTATCAGCCCCTTCCTTCCGTTCCCGACAAGGCTTTCAAGTGCACTTAAAAGGCCCACTTTAAGATGCCCGGGGGGGTGTCTGCGTCTGATCAATTTAGTGTCTTTCGCCACTTTAAGTGGCAAAAAGATCTTATTTATCTCTTGGCAACAAACGTAGAGTGGGTGTAAACTAAGATGCAAGCCATAAAGGGCTGCTCATTTCCCTCTATTTACCATCAATTGAAGACTTTGAAATCTGAACGTGAGCGGTACCCAAGAGAGGCCTCAAATCACTGACAGAATTTGGAAAACACACTTTCTAATCACTTCAAAGCAGCGTTTAACTGATACTGGAGCTTTCAAGTCACCCTTTGAATAAATCTGCGATCTTCTCATACAAAGAAAAACAAACATCAGCGCTGTGTTTCCGGCCCCGCTCTCCTCCTCCGTCTGTCTCAAAAGCCAAAAAGCGCCGGGGTGTAGAGGTCAGCGCTGAGAGTCGCTGAAGGCGGGATGGTGATTTCTCAAACCAAATGTCAACACACGCTTCAGTTGTCGAGTCCCTTACGTCCGCACATGCACACACAGCTGAGTGGCCTTTGAAGGTCCAGCTGGGTTGAGCTCAGGTTACTAACAGGGCTCTGCTGCCGGTTGAGAACTCTGGCCTTTCCTTCGAATTCAGCAGGATTTGCAGAATTAACATTTTCATTTTCATTCTTGCTATTCAAATAAATACCCGGCAGGACCCACAGTCATCAGTAAAGCAACACTAGCGGTGGGAGAAAGAGTGTGGAGGTTTACTTTTGAGCTCTGTGACTGTGAAAATATACTGTACTTTAAGGCTCACTAATCCCTGAATGTCTGATATGGTCCAGTTTGCTTAGTCTGGCCATGAACACAATCTCACAGACAATCCCAAAACACATTCACAGGATCTAACGCAGTCTGCCTAAACTACTGATGGGAGGAAAAAAAAGGACTGAAAGTGCTGAATGTGAAACATGTTAACCCCAGCGTCCTGACCCACGCAACCGCCTCTAAACACATTTACAGACCCAATACAAGCCACAGACTGATACAGGGAGACGGAGGGATGGCAAACAGATTGATGAACTAAAAAGTAGTTGTCTAGAGCCTTTAAGGAACATACACGGGTCAAGTGCCTTAAACAGCTGATTGGAAGGAAAGGGAGGGGGGGGGTGGAGAACCGCAGCGAGACTCTGTCAGGTCCTGTTTTCCAGACATTCAGCGGGCTTTTCTTCCCGTCTCAATCCTCCGACCCCGTCTTCGCAGTGCAGCATCAGCACTGAGTGTTGTATCTTGGGATTTTCCCTCCTGCCCTCTTCCTCCCTTCCCGCTTTTAACAGCCGGAGGGGGCGAGGAGGAGGGGGACGTTTCAACTCTGCCAACGACAACACCAGTCAGCAGGCGTGGGTATGTCTTTTGCATTAGCTCAACATCAACCCAAATACAAGAGAAACAAACAAAATGGCAGCGTTTTGAAATGAGCTCAGTTCTTAACCCATAAAGACCCAAACATCCACTGATGAACAAAAGCATCTCCTGATCTAAACTGTTTAATACCTGTTGATCCGCTAATCCTATCAATACATGTAAATAATTGGTGTAAAATGCAATTTGTCGTCTTTTCATGGTCATCAGATATGACCCATTTGGACGTTCAGAGGCTCTGTAGTAACCGTGGAAACACCGTCATCTTCTACAACATTGATTCACCTGTAAAACCCATGGAGTTGGATCAGTGACAGTGGATGCAGACAATTGGTTTATGTTCAGTTAATGATATATTTTGCTGAAAAAGCCACTTTTTCTTCAATTTTCTGTTTTGATATAATAATCTTTGAATTTACTGTGAGTTTTTATGAACATCTAAATGAACGAGGCTTATGACGTTGCGGGCCGACAGCACGGTAATATCCCCGAAATCCCCCCAATCCTCTGTTATATATAAATCTATCCACAATAATTGTTAGACAATCGATATGAACTCAATTTATTAATGCTGGCTGTTTTATGTGCCTGCCTATGGACTGCAGATGAAAAGTAGCCTAGTTATTTTTTTACTAATTCTGGTATATTTACATGGGTGTATTTTTTATACATCAATGTTCATAAATATGCACGGTCCCTATTAAATAAACCAATAATTTTTTTTTTTTGGCAGACTAAAGGTCACAGAACAATTTTTTCTCTACAAAACTCCACCTAGTGAATGAAAATGACACCATATGAACTCTGGATAGTAGCCAGAAAAGGGACATTTGTAAGACGATCAATATGAACCAAATTTTATCTCAATCGGTCTATTATTGCTTGATTTATGTCCAAAAAATTGATTTTCAACTAAAGCACCCCCATCTGGATGACTTATAATACTCATAGGAGCTGAAATCGATAGGGTTCTTCCACTAGGAGTCCCCTATGTTGGTTAGCAAGCGATAAGAAATCCAACCAAATCTGTCCTAGTTATCACGTTCACATGAAGGATATCTGGCAGCGTTCGGGAGTAAAACCGTGATATTCCCGAAACTCAATTTTGGGGATATTAAATATAGGAACATACATGATTTACAGCTAAATATACAAAATACATGTGATAATATTATAATAAATGGTGATATATAACTTCTGAAATGTTAAATACAAAGAAAAATTCATTTGGAACTGTCACAAAAGTAGCACTGGGTCTTTATGGGTTAATGCCAACATCAGCCCTGAAGCAGTCTGCTTTACAATCAACAGGGGAACTCTAACTGGATATCAGCAAACACAGGGAATTAATACTGAGGATGATTCTTTCAGCTCATAACTGTCTGAGATCAAATAATGGAGGAAAAGTTATTATTAAGACCCGCTGGTTAGAGTTTCCTACGCTTTGCCTTTCTCCCAGTTCAGCCTTGGCAGTTCCATGTAGCTGCAGTTCGTGGAAACTCGAATCAATGTATAACCCTCACGCTGAATTAAATCCCACCATATTTTGGAGGCATCGGCCCAAACACCGAGTGTGACTGCTAAAATAAACAGACGCACTTTTTCCACTTGCAGGGATCTCTCACTGTCTGGCGTAGAAATGTATACATGTCTGAGGCAGTTGTGGTGTATACACAGATGCAGTTGTTTTTGCTCGTAGCAGCCTTGTGTGCATGGCAGCCCCACCCCCCCCCCCCAACAAAACACAACCTGCTCCCTGTCCGTCTACTGCTCTGTCAGTCTTTCCTGCTACGAAAGTCAGCTCGCTGTCCCAATCTGCCTGCCGGGATTCAACAAAATCATATTTGCACTATATTGGAAGTTTTTCCATTTTTTTCTCTCCATTTTATTTGTCATATTCCTAAAAGTGGGTGTTACATATGTTGGTATTTCTTACCATTAAATCCTCACATCCTACACAAATAAGACACACATACAGAGGAAAAACATATAGACAACGCACATATAGACAAACAAACATTTATCAGCAATGCAGACATTATGCATCTTGTCATTAGATGTTACATATAACGGTGGAAAAATGTTTTTGGACAAACCCATGCATTTGTAATAGATTGTATTAAGAATCACTCTGAGGTCACTGAACTCTGCCAAGTATTGTGCTATTCTTGAAACCCACATGATGCCTTCTGCACGTGCTCTGTTCCATCAAGGTCAAAACATTCAGGGCGTGACATGTTGAAACAGTCAAGATTTAGTAGTTTTGTTAACTATAAAAAAAAAAAAAAAGCATTTGTTTGTGTGTTTGGAAACATAAAACAAAGATTTCCACAAATGTTTCATGATAATATTAGAGTTGTGTCAAATTTTATGGGTGTCCAAAAACTTTTGTCCACTACTGTACAATAAAACTTTTTAACCTTGCCCAAAAGAAAGAGAAAAATCAAGTACTAAGTGTCCTACTTTTTCTTTAATATCATGGTTTTAACTGGGGATTTCAACAGATTTTCAACCAAATGACATTTTCCATTTGCATGTGTCTGCCAGATTGAAATGCAGCCACAAATGCAGCTGATTAACCAGGTTCCGCTAGGGTTAAACAAGACCAGATTATAATATGATTAACTGAAAAACATTAAATCCACCTGCTTCAGCTTAACGTCAGCTGAACTTGATCACCTTACCAGGGCTTTAAACCAGAAAGTTAAAGCCAGCCTGCGTCTTTACTCAGCATTAGTCATTTAGATTTAATTGCACTCTGAATCAGGCTAAAACTCTCCACCGGGATAGGGGCTAATCTTATCTCCTCCAGCACTGATGGTCTACTGGGAGCATGGCTCATGTGCACAAGGAGAGATATATTCCCAAGTGTGGTAAGACTAGAACTGCAATCAGTGTGTGAGAATGGAGGAGTGGTGATTACTAGTCCTCGCCCACCATTTCCTCTTGTGGTCACTGCCTTTAAACCACATGTTTAGCCAGAAAAACACTGTTGGTTTGTTGACAAGCTCCTCTGTGGGAAGGTATGTACATACAGACCAAATCACAGGGATTTATCCGGATTAGAGAGAAACGTACTAAAGATATCGTGTCAGTGTTTACAATGTAGACCCGTCATGGAAACAATGGTGGAAAGTGCTGCTTTTCTCTTGTAGTTTATTGCTTAAAGGGGTCATATTTATCTAAATCCACTTTTATTAGTCTGTGGTTCATTTATTTGTGCATTTGGATCCTAATAGTTCATACAGTTTGAATTTGAACCCTCCAGGTGCTGCAAAGCTATCTTTATATTCATTTTGGCAAAAACTGAGTGGATTTCTACAACCTGTTTTAATTCCTTCTTATTTTTTACGTCTATAACTAGTTACATCATGACATTTGCACATATAAGGTCAAGACTTCCGACTAACATTTCTCTGAGTACGACATAATTGTTTGTCAGCAGCAGCGGTTGTAGTAAAAACTGAAAATCGAGCTGATTATCTAAAATGTTTGTTGTTGGTTGAATGGGACAGAGCAGCACGGCCAACAACCTGGAGGGGGCGGGGTGTGAAGTAGCTCATGTGCATTTAAAGGGCTAGCGCTCAAAACGACCTTTCTGGTGTCATTAGTCAGAAATAGGGTTGAAGATGGACCTGTGGAGTTGAATGAATGAAGAATTCAGACCCAAGCAGAGCATTTACAGTTTATGTAGACCACAGGGAAATGTTTTCAAATGCATAATTCCATTTAAAAAAAGCAAAATATCACTCCTTTAATACTTCACACTTTGCAAGTCTAGTCTTACACATTCCACAAAACAACACACTGGAAACATATGCTCATATTAGAGAAGAAAAGAGTACAATTAGTGAACGGGTTATGTTTTCTTCTCCATGGAGCTACAAAACTTTTTTTTATAAGACTTTGATGGTAAAAATGTTTTACTCCCAGTAACACCCTTAACCTGTGTCTACAGCTGTTGGAACACCACAGGACCTGTGATGATGAACATGCACTACACTGAAGTCTGACCTTTTCACCACTTCCCTTAATTACACCCCAGTACAAATATATTATGCCAGATGTTGAGATCAAGAGAATTCCTGCTGGTGTGGAATGTGAGACATTCTGGAAAATATAATGGGGAGTCAAAGCAGAGGTACAGTACAGGTGTGGGTGGAGACCAAAGAAATACATCCCTCATGGGGTGATTTAATAATTAGTTTCCCTTTTGCTTGCAGATTTTCAGGCTTGGGAAAGCAGGGTTCCACTAGACTAATGTAATATTTGGAAAATGTAGCTTAATAGCTGTTACAGCTAAAGTTGCTAATGGGGCGTCACTTAGAGGCTACTTTTGTGGGATGGCTAGTTATTACATTGGTTTGTATTTGTCAAAGTGACGGCACCAATTAACATGAAACTCGGTGGGCGGTGGGTAGGGCACAGGCCAAGGACAAACCATTACACTTTGGTACAGAAAGTAAAACAAACTGGATTTTTTTTCCTCATATTCTTTGAAACTGAAGGACACTTTCCCCAGGTTTGGATCATGATAAATGTGAGTTAGACTGAGCAGTGGAAGCAGCAAACAAATATATGGGACCAAAAAGAGTCAACATTTGGTCTTTACACTAGTTTTAGTTTTATTTAGACTTAAATGCTGCTAAATTCTTCACTTAAATTTAAGACTACATGTTAATGTAAGTAAGAACTTTAACTTGTTATATTTTCTCATGATATTCCAAGGAGATCAGCAGCTCTGATTATTGTAATATACAGTCGAGGAAAAAATTATTAGACCACCCTTGTTTTCTTCAATTTTTTTGTTCATTTTAATGCCTGGTACAACTAAAGGTCCATTTGTTTGGACAAATATAATGATAAAAACAAAAATAGCTCATAGTAGTTTAATTTCAGAGCTGATATCTATCCAT
>JAPQRP010000011.1:3339720-3352652 GCA_037367295.1 Apogon hyalosoma
TATCTGATGACCATGAAAAGATGACAAACTGTATTTTACACCAAATATTTACATGTATTGATAGGATTAGTGGATCAATAGGTATTAAACAGTTTAGATCAGCAGATGCTTTAGGTCGCCAGTGGCTGCTTGGGTCTTTGTGGGTTAAAGTCAGAAGAAAAACAGTGAAAGCTTTCCTTCATGATCAGTGCACAGGTTTTGGATTTTAATCCTCACAGGCCTAAACAGGCGACTCAAAGCATCTATGGAACTAAAATGCTTAGTAACTTTTTAACCATTAATTCCTATCAATACACTCCTGATCCAAATTTTAAGACGGGTGGAAAAATTGCATGAATTTAAATTTTGCACTGTTAGATCTTAACAAGGTTCTAAGTAGAGTTTCAACATGCAAAAAGAAGAAATGGGAGTGAGGAAAAAAAAAAAAAAAGAGTAAGCAATTTATTGAAAACAACAATTAAACTGAAATAGGCTGTTCATCAGCTTATCAAAAGTTTAAGACCACAGCCTTTGAAAGACAAAATCTGCACAAAAACGTGGATTCAATATCATTTTCTGTCAGGTATTCACAGTCATGACCTCCTGATGGCAAAGGATAAAAAGCGTTCTCTCTTTGAATGTGGTTGGATTGTCGAGCTGCATAAGCAAGGCCTCTGATGAACAGCCTATTTCAGTTTGTTGTTTTCCATAAATTGCTTAATCAAATTTTTTTTTGTCTCACTCCCATTTTCTTCTTTTTGCATTTTTAAACTCTACTTACAACCTTCTTAAGATCCAACAGTGCAAAATATAAATTCTTGCAATTTTTCAACAGGTCTTAAAATTTTAATCAGGAGTGTACATGGAAATAATTCAGGTAAAATGCAGCTTCTCAGTTTTTTATGACAGGTTCAGATATGACCCATTTGGGTGTTCAAAGAGTGACTGTGGAAAGACTAGTCTTTCTCTGATTCACCAGTAAAACCAACGTAGTTTGATGACAGTGGTTGTAGACACTTGGTTTTTACATTATTAGACATATTTTGCTTAAAAAGTCACTTTTTCCTCACAGCTTTTTTTTTCTGTTTTCATGCAGTAACCTTTGATTTATCTCTGAGCTTTTGTGAATATCTACATGATCAGTAAATTAAATGAAGAAAAATGCTTGATTTTTACTGAAAAATGCCAAAAACAGAGGGTAATATTTTAAGAAACTGTGACAAATCACTTAGGGAAGATTAAATGTAAATAAAGATTGATTTGGAAGTCAACACAAACAGTTTTATGTCTTTAAGAGTTAATGCAACTAAAGGTGCTGAATTTTCATAATGGATGAATACAAATGTCAAAAGCACCAATAAGTGGCAAATATTTATTAGAACAAAGGAACAAAATTCATTTGCAAAGAACTTAACCACAAACTCTTAAACTTCTCTAACAGGTGGACAGGCTGCTTCTGTGCACATTTTTCCAGTAAGTGACAGCAAAAGGTGATCCAAACATGTAGAACGCAAAGTGAAAACACCCATATGTTTTACCAAATGTAACAAAAAACAGAATCACAGCGCAGACATCCACGGCTCCAGTCAAGCCGCTTTCTTGGCACTTTCCCTGCACCAGGTGAAGTGTTTCAGCAGATGTACAGTTCAGGTTTCTGCCGCTGACACGAATGCTTTCAGCTGATGAGGAATTCAGAAGGTATCAGCGTATAGCGGCGGGGGAGGAAGAAGTTCCACCTCCGAGAAGTCAACTTCCTGTTCGCTGTCACACGGAGCAATGAGACATCGGTGAGTCCTGCTCCCACTTCACGAATTTCAAGACTGTTAAAGAACCTGAATCTGTACTGTACGGCTGAGTTTTATACACACCGGGTTAATGGCATTCAGACTCAGCTTTTCACACTCCAGAACATTTCAATCCCATATATCCTCTCTGTTAGTTCCCAGCTACTTTATTTCAATGCAGAACTTAAGAATATTAATTTAATTTTGGCACGGAAATCTAATTAAAAACAGAAGACTGCAATCTCCAGGTACAAACACGTCCCAGCCTTCAGGTCTTTCATACCTGAGGCTGTTCTGCTGAATGGACTCCTTGGTGAGAAGCCAGTAAAACATTTGGTTTTGTAACAATCACACAGCATCTGCTATTGTCTTTAGCTCTTATCCATAGAGGAGCAAATTATAGCTCCACATAATTAGCTCTAAAACAAACTAGATGATCGTCTGATGAGACAAGTGACAGTTTGAGGTGTTGTTACAGACATTTACAGCAGCTGTAAGTCTGTCATGTAGCTCCACACATTTGCATTTTCATGTCTTTAGCATCCAAAGTTAAAAATAACCAAACTCAGACATGTCAGTAATCTGCACCTCCAAAGGAAATCTGCTCTACTGAACCACAATACTAACCGTTGTAAATATTAGGGGAACGTTGGGTGACATCAGAGAAACAATACCAGTGATTAGCTGTTATGTTTTCAACAAAACGGAATCGACTTTCATGAGTGAGTGAGTTTATTTATGGATTATTGAAATGTCCAAATGAAAACATGTTAAAGTGTAAACTGTTATTTCCAACATGGCTCCCAGATAAATGTTACCCTCTGCCATAAAACAGTCCTAACTTGACTTTTAAAGGCCCTTCATGTGAATAATGCGGGTCACGCCACAACAAGGCACCAGTACAATTAAAGGAACATCCGGCTACATTATTACTTTATAACTGCATTTAGCCCTGGTGTTATTTTTATGCAGACTATTGACCACTGATATCTGGGAACACAGGCAGCGAGGAGAAAACCACTTGATAATATTTTACACTTGATGTATGATATGGTGTGTTTACCATGTATTTACATGACCTGTAATCTTCTTAAAGTTTATGTTCTGACAGTTGTTATTACTGGGAGACCCCTGGGGGTGTACTTGCATCTACAATTTAGGACCTCTCAAAAAAATTGGTCTTTCATAATGAGGAACCACGTTCTTCTGTAGAAACATAGTACACAGACACCACAGGACTTTAATTGTCAACATTTTTTGGAAGATTTAGTGCCAAACAGCAACCTTTAACCCTCATATGGGGTCTCAGTATGACAAGTATTATAACATCAAGTAGCTGACATCAAGGTTTCTGCAGATATCAGCAAATGTAATGCTTTTAAATGCTGTTTTTAATGTCCATGTGCAACTACAGGTAGTATGTTTATATATATATATATATATATGATCTTTTTGTTGCCCACCTGGGTGATGCCTCCTTTAGGCTCAGATCCTCTACCAGAGTCCTGGGAGCCTTAGGGTTCTGCGCAGAATCTTAGCTGTTCCTAGGACTGTGTGCTTTTGGACAGAGATCTCTGATGTTCTTGGTATCTGCTGGAGCCATCCACTCACTACTGGTACCACTGTTGCTTTCACATCCCACATGAAAATTATTACATGTTTATATAATCAAAATAAATCATAAATAACACTGTTTTTCCCCATCAAGTGTATTTCATTTTTTAATGCCTCTAGACATTGAATTTAATGCTTTTTAATGCCATTTAAGGCCTTCATTTTTGCAAAATCTATTTAATGACTTTTAACGCTTTTTAATGACCTGCAGAAACCCTGGACATTACTCGGTGGTGTTCAACATGACACTGGTAGTTAATTTTAGGAACTTTCAGCCCTTGTTATTGTCCAGCTCCACCCTCTCATCCAAACATGGCCACTCGTTCCCAAAAAAAACAACACGGCCACAGCGTAGACAGTGATGTCATCCACTGTTTATATTATACAGTTTATGATTCTGCTGTGAGAGCGACTGCTGCACATCATAAAATTGATGATGTCATGACGAAGTAGAACTATGTGGATAGTCTGAAACTTCCTCTGAAAACGTCAACCTAAGCAGTGAAAAGTTGGATGCACATGGATCTTGGGGTGGGAAAATGATCCTATATATACACCTCCAAAATGGTAACAACATGGCTTAAGGCCAGTAAAGTAAACACGGAGCACCATCACAAAGCCCTGACCTTAATCCAATAGAACATTTGTGGGATGAACTGAAAAAAAAAAATCAGGTTCATGCAGAAGCTCACAAACCTGACTCAAATTCTGCCAGAAGGAATGGGCCAAAACTCCTGCAGAGTGTTGTGCAAAGCTTGTGGAAGGCTACCCCGAAGCATCTGATTTAAGTTACACAGTGTAGTATAAAGGCGATACCACTAAAAATTTACAGCGAGTGTGTATGTGTCAGCAAACTTTTGACCCTCGGAGAATGTGATGAAATAAATAAAAGCTGAAATAAAAAATTCTGTCTGCCATTCTGAGATTCCAACATCTTCAAAATAAAGAATCTGGGTTAAGAGAGCGAAGAGACTGGTAAAAAACTGAGTCTGAATGCAACATCTATAGAGGTATTCTCCTTGTCGATAATTATGAGGAGCTGCCTGCCAGTGAAAATAAAGATCAGAGAATCGCGCTTCACTTTCTGATAAGAAGGGAACACTTACGGATACGGAGGCTCCTCAACAGCACATAACAAGCCTGAAAAAGACAAGCAGATATGAATGTCACTTAACACTGCACCATCATCTCTGATCTGTCCAACACCATGTCTCCAGGTTACTCTGAACAGATAAACGCTCCTCACAAGTTATTTTCCAAAACAGATCAGTCTCCACCCTGTGCTAGACTGAAGTGACCTTAAAGTGATGTGAAAGCTCTTTATTTTACTTTATATCAACCGTATCGGTGAGAGTGACATAAGTGGTGACAACAGTGGAGTCATGCAAAAAAATGGTCAACTCAGTCCACTTACTGGGCGGTTCAACGCTTAGTAGGGGGAAAAAAACAACATGAGAAAGTGCTATTTAGATCTTCAGTTGAGGAGTTCAACAACATTAGAGCAACAATATAAGACAGCTGTTGACGGTTATTTAGAATTCGTACTTTGTGGGGGTTGCTCCTCCACTCTCGCTGAATTCTTCCTCATTATGTTGAAAGAAGATGGTTAGTTTCTGCAGGGCCTCATGTCTGGTCCTAGAAGGTGGGTACAAGAAATGGAAGCTGTTAAAAAAGGTTAGACTAGTACTACTTTGACCAATATATTACATTGTAGAATTTATTAATATTAACAGTCCTTTAGATTTATGTGTCCACTAGAGGGAGTAGTGAGTCGCACTGTTGGTGTCCCACAGTGAAGAAAACAAACACCAAAGGACCTTTGACCAAAGCATTGGAAGTGACCAGGTGGGATGAGAACTACCAAGAAACAACTTTCACAGTCAAAGAAAAAGACAAAGTGATAAAAGCTAGAAGCTCTGTTGTTGTTTTCACCACTGGACACAGCTCTAAATTAAAAGAGTCTACATTATAAAAGCCAAGTGGCCTCTGTGTGCGTGTATGTGTGTCTGGGGATTTACACAAAATCCGTACAGAACTGACTGCTGCAGTTTCGCATATGTATTGTTGGTCAAGGAACAGACTAACAAAAACATCAAGTTGATAGGGCCAATATTTTGGGAGATATTAGTAATTTTGGAATATAATAACCTAGAGCTGCACAATATATCATTTAAGCATCGTCATCGCAATGTACGTGTGTGCTGTAGTCACACTGCAGGTCCTCCCAACGTGTTATCTGATTTCAACCTGGGTACCTGGCACACACTGCGTGTAGTGATCCACCAATCACAATCGTTCTTAATCAGTTTGCCAAAGCAGACCATGGCCCTGCACATGGAGGGAGTCGCTGGTAATAACATTGAAAAATGAGCAACAAACAAGAGAAAATCATCGAAAATGAAGACTTAATGTCACAAACAAAAGCAACATCAGTTATCTGGAATTATTTTGGCTACAAGAAGGATGAAACTGTAACATGTGTTTTGTGTCGACAGTGCCTTCCACCCGTTGCCACAACGAGAGGAAATACAACTAATTTGATTGACCATTTACATTGGCATCACACAGCTGTTATATCCTCCTCAGTATTTTTTCATATTGCAATATATATCGCAGGGTTAAAAAAAAAAATCACAATGCCAGTTTTTTCCAATATCATGCAGCCCTACAATAACCTTACAATCACATTGCTAAACCCAGAATACTTTGGCGGTGACTGCTGGACAAATGCGGTACAGCATGCACAAATACACAACAGCATAAAAACTACCACATCTAGAACCCGTGGATCCCCACGGGTCAATGCGCTAGTGGAGTTTTATACTGAAATGGCAGCATTTCTTCTACACAGGTGATTTTGATTATGAGGCTTATGAAGATATAAATCATGTGATATTATTTTTGCTAAGTCACTGTTTGTTGGTCTATGGTTCAGACTAAACTGTGACAGTTCTGACTTTGGCACACTCCAAACAGATCTTTAGTGCAGCTATTGACAACATAAACTGTACAGAAAACAGTGATTTATGGTTTTACTGTGGCTGTTTTTTGTCTAAAAACGAAGCTAAGCTAACAGAGTTATAATGTAAACTATCAGCTGATGCAGCACGTGACGATTATAAGACAGTGTTATTTTGTCCAAGTGTAAAAATAAGCATCTATGAGTTTTTGAAGAAGAAAACTTGATAATTCCATGATACAGACTCGTGGAAACAATGAGCTTTATACTTTATGCAGTGAGTCTGTGGATACATTGTTGGTGGTTTTAGTCCTAAGTGTGTTCTGGTTTGAGACTTCCTCCTGCTGTGGAGAGTTTAGAATATTAGTACTACATAAAGCCCCTTTAAAGTGCGGTACCCTTCCAAATTTGTCACATTCAACAGGTTTTAATCAAGAGCTAAATTCAGTCATTTTTTTAAAGATCTATCAAAGTCACATTTAAGGCATTTTAAGGCCCTGACTGCCAGGTGTCGGTGTTGAAACTTACTGTGTGTGCACAGCATCGAGGTTGGCATCGCCTAGAGTGTGCTGGGCGCTGACATGACCAGTTGCTGTCAGAGGTTGGTGGGCGAAGGGGGGATGGGGCGAGTTATGTAAAGGCAGCGAGACAGAAGGGAGGAAGTAAGGAAACTGCACAGTAAAATTACACTTCAAAGACATGTTACAGTCTGCCATGTCGACATGTAGCATAAAACAACCACAGGCGCTGCTTGTATTTCTCTTTAATGGAAGAAAGCCGTTCTTGTCTTTTAACTTCAAAAAGAACCGGATATAAAATGTACTTACACATCTCTGGCATTGGAGTAGTTTGTTGAGGAAAGCCACTATAGAGAAAAAAGGAAAAAATACTGTGTCACATACATTTAATCACGTCTTTCAAGTGGGTATTTAATGAAAAGTAGGGCTTTAAATGTACTCTTATGTTGTTGATGGTTTCTGTCACTCCACCATAGAAGGACACTGTGAACATTAAGCCACTTATGACCACAATAGAGGAGTGTAAACACGTCAGACTTACTGGCTTTCATTGGAGGGTGAGAGGGTTTCATCTTCACATGCCCACTCCTCACTGTCATCTGTGACTACAGGAAAAACAAATTAGTTTGATTAATCACAGTGTACGTGCTGATGAGAGATGTTTGGCAGAGTGGCAGCGAAAACCCTTGGCTTACATGGAATTCCTTTACAATCATAAAATAACACATGGCTGTCAGGTCCACATATGGCAGCTTGATAAGTTATTGAGACCAGGCACAGTATGATATGACTGCAGGCAAGCTATGTGTGTGCGCTGTCAGTCAGTGACCCATACGTCATATCGAACAGATGACTGTCTAAGTTGTGTATTCATGAGGCCACAGCGTTTTCTGAAAAAATAGAGTACACAATGCAAAGTAAGTTGTGGAGCTTCATGTCTGAGCCCACTAACACTTTCCCTGTGTTTCAGTACGTATTACAGAAGAAGGATGCGCTAACACACCCACATGTACTCTTCTGTAGGCACAGTTCTCTGCACAACAGAAAATATGTCCTACCGAGTGAACAAACAGAAAGTCTTGCCCTCTTCAGTGTGAACTATGAGACCTAACTTTACACCATTTACACATATGTAATTTTACAAGTCAAGAAAGTCCCTATTTGTGGTAAAGATGGTAAAGAAACATCTAGTTTTTTGTTAAATAGTTCAGTGGACTTGTTCGACAATTTTTGTCACACGCGTCACCAGCACAAAAACAATTTATTACATAAAGCATTTAGTTTATTTTACTTAAATGGGTCATATTTTGCTAAACCCACTTTTATTATTCTTTGGTTCATTTGTGTATTTGGACCCTAATAGTTCAAAGAGTTTGAATTTGAACCCTCCAGGTGCTGCTTCATTTTGGCAAAAATCCAGTGGATTTCTACAACCCGTTTTAATTCCTTCTTAATTTGTTACATCTATAACTAGTTACGTCACCACATTTGCACATATAAGGTCAAGACTACTTTTGAAACGGCAGGGTAACCAGAACTCTGAACCGATCGCAGACGGAGACTCTTACATTTACGGCTTTTGGGTGTGTCGTCTTTTCAGTGTAATACTTCAGTTTTACAACAAACAAATCTGCAAATTTCTTGACTTGTAAAATAGTATTTGAAGCTGACAAACATCACATATGTAAGTGATGGTACAATTCAAATTGGATCAAAAAATCCCTTGTCTCTTATCAGTCTATCATATATATTTTTTGCAAAACACAGTCCATGGCCATGAGAACAAACAGAAGGGGCGGTACTTTAGCTCTCTATACAGATAAAGAAAGTATTACAATCATGAACTAATACATGCATGCATAGGATAATAAATAAATCAACAGATGCATTAAAAAAAATCAGAGGTAGGAAAAGAAGGAAATAAATATGTATGTATGCCTCTTTAAAGACTTAATTGTTACCAAAATGAGAGTTTTATGTACATTACATTAATATTCAGTATACAATCTTCCAGTCATTTAATCTTCTCTCCCTGTGTGGGAAGTCAGAGGAATATGTCTGCATAAGACTAATTTCTTACTTTATTTTACATTCATTTTTACTTTTTTCCAGTTGGACCAATGGAGTTTAATAAAAGGCAGCGGTTGGAGACACTTGGTTTTACGTTCAGTTATTGATATCTTTGCTGAAAAAGTAATTTTTTTTCTGTTTTTGATATAATAACCCTCAACTTTATTATGAGCTTTAACAGACATCTACATGATAAGTGAATTAAATATGGGAAAATACTTGATTTAGACTGAAAAAACACAAAATACACAGCATAATATTATAATAAATAGGGATAAATTACTTAAGAAAGGTTAAATGGAAAGAAAAATTCATTTGGGAACGGCCACAAAAGTAGCACTGGGTCTTTATGGGTTAATTGTGTCCTCGTTTTCTGTACATCCTGTATGTATTTCAACTTTTTAAGCTACTTTCATGCCCTTTTTAAAATTGCCCCTTGGGGATAAATAAAGTGTTTTGAATTGAATTGAGCCATGTTGGACTTTGAAGCACTGTGAGCTGCATTTGAAGTATGAAAGGTTCTGTAAAAGTAAGATTTATGACTCACAGCTGCTTGTAAGAACAGGGTGGCTGGATGACCTGCAAACAAAGAAAACGGCCACAACCCAGTAATTAATAAAGACACAGTGAATGAAGCTGAAGGCATATTGAGGTTACATGTCACCCAGTACCTGCTCCCGATGCTGATGGTGTCGGCCTCTGCATTGCATCCTCTTCCAGCTGCTTGGGCTTTCTTGCCAAGTTCCAGCATCTCCTTGATATTTAGCTCCACATTCATGACTGAAATGTAACCATCTGCAACAACCCGTGTAGAGCAGTTACTGAAAACAGAAAATCTCCAGGCTGATCTCACATCTGCTGAACTAACCTGGTGTGAGCGACCAGTTCATCATTAGGAATAAAACTCACACTTGTGGTTGGCATCTCGCGCCAGCCATTTGCCCTTGGGACAGTTGGTGGTGCGGATAATGCTGACTGTGTCTCCGTGTTTCACTGGCAGATCATTCTTGCGGACTTTGCGGGCAACCATCACTTTAGCATGATACATGGGTTCCTCCTCACCAGTCACCTACAAAGACAACGCTCAGCAGTAGACGTAGCAGTATGTGCTTTTATTAAACAACTTTATATGCACAATAAGTATTAGGACAGACAGAATTGAGATGTTTCATTGTTGAAAGGGGGCTTAATTTTACACAATGTTGACTTTTACCCCGCATCCCGAAGGGGAGGCAAGGGGTATTGTTTTTGGTTTGTGTGTTTGTTTGTTAACACTCTAGTAGCAAAACTATTGGTTGAATTCATACCAAATTAGGTTTATATTGCCAGTGATGCAGAAGAGATGTCATTACGTTTTGGGAAAAGTAGGTCAATGTTTAAATTTTTTGGAAATTTTTATAATATTTTTTCTTCTCTCATTTACTTATAATGGGCGAAATTTCACATCTATAAAAACATACAATTTGTTTCAATTTACTTCAAACTTAACACATATATAGAGGCAATTGATATGCTGACATCAGCAGATGATAGACATGATGACATCAGCTGGATCGATGCCAAAATAAGCTACAATAAATGCAAGGGGTGGGGTTTGTTGTGTCTGGTACCACTTGTTTTTTTATTTATTTTTATCAATTTTATTCTTTTACCTATTGTTGAACCATCAGGTTTATGACATATCTTTAGCCTCACAGCATAATTGCCCAAGTCATATTTTTGGCCAAACTGTGATAACTGCACAAAATGAAGCAGCAGTGTAAGGAGAGTAAAGTTATGTAGAAGAAAATATCACAATTTGGCCGAAAATATGACTGAGGCTAATGATATTATTCACATCATGACCATAGATAATCATTTAAAGCAAGTATCTACACAAGTATCCAACTGGTTTCTTCAATTCTCACTCGGGAGGAAAAATCAGCCTTTGAAGAAATACTGATCTGACCTTTATTGAGATGATCATTGACAACAAATGACATGAACATTTTTATTAAGACATTTCAAATCAATGGAAAGTCCACATAGCTCTAAGTGTGATATGTCAATATTTTTGCCCGTATAGTGTATATACTGTCAAACACAATGCAAGACCTGCCTCCTTAAAATGTTATCACATCAGTAACTGGATTCACTAATGTCCTTCAGATTCCTGTACATTACAGTTTATGGATGGCTATTATTGGCACATATGAGTCCATTCATTTTTGAAAGTTAAAATAAAACAGTGTTTGCTGTGAAATTTATGTGTAATGGGGGGGTATTTACAGGGTGGTGTGGTCTGTGCTGTGTGTACCTCACAATGAGTACATGCACAGTGAAAGTGAAACTCCTCTACATCTCCTGCTGTTGTAAAGCTCATTTACCTTTTCCTTTCTTCCTGAAACTTTGCAAACTTTCATTTGAGGGGGCAGGAAATTTGTTTATGGGGGCATTGCCCCTCCCTAGAACTGGCCTGTGAGGCCTATTATATATTATACATATGTATAATAAGTTTAATGATGATTTTTTTTGTACTAAATGTATGGTGTGGCTGCAAGAATATTGCCATGGCAAAACCTTATCAGCAGAAACACTGTAGAAATTCAGGAATTTAGCCAATAAAGTGTGTTTAATTTCCTTTTTTTTGTAAATATGTGATGTGTGATTTAATCAAGCCCACTTAAATTATTTTTAAATTTTGTTATTTTTAGTTAAATGTTTTCGTTCATTTAAGATGAAGTTTAATTAATTCAAGATAATTGCATAATTACTTCAGCCTTTTTTGCATCATGATGTTGAACAGTGAGCCATCTGGCATCTACAGCCAAGAAGTTCTTGGATTAAAACCATCCATTAGAACTCCCAACAAGAGCAGCTACAGAGGAAGCAGCAGCACAACTATGTGAAGTAATTGTCAGCCTTTGTACTTACCTTGAACTTCTTTTTCATCTCACTCTCCTTTTTCTCCTTTTCTTTTTGTTCCTTTTTCTCTTTTTCCAATCGTTGCTTCTCCCTCTTCTTCTGTTCTTTATTGTCAGCAGTGTTTGGGCTTTGGAGTTCCTTACTGAAAACAAATTGGATGATTCAGTGGCAAAAAAAACAAAACAAAAAAAACAAAAAGCTTACATATACCACCTGCAATATTAATGGATCTGTGCTAGTGGAAAAAACAGTCAGCAAAAGACATAAGACAGGCAATTTTCAGTGCGAAAACAAGAGGATATGAGAAAAGGTATGAGTGCTTGTTTTTAGAGATATGAGAAATCCTACATACCTGTTGATGTGATTATGGGCCAAATGAGCATGTTCTCCTGATACACCAGCCCTAAAGCTTGATTTCAGTCACAGTGAGAGAAAACAAACGGCTGCTTACCATCTGGCAAAAAATGTGTGCTAATGATAAAACCCTGGATTGGTATCATTGAAATTAAAAGACATACCACGGATTCCGCGGCCATATGTTAAGACCCCCCTCCTCCTTCTTAAAATAAACACAGATGATTTAGAATTTACCACAAAGCATTTCTCAGACTGCATCTTAACACTTCTTTTCTTACTCCTTATTGATTATGATGCATTTAATCAGATTTTAAAATTACCACGGGGACGTTGTCAGCATATGGATCTGTAAAAAAATGGTAAAAGAGTTTAATGAACAGAAATTAAAGCCTTCATATTTAATTCAATAGAATAAAACATTTGTATTAAGTATTAAGTAGACCCTTACTCTTTAAACCACCTTTCCTTTTACGCAAGTTCTGGTTCGCGACGAATTTGCTGATGTTCTCAACATCCTCATATACGTTATCACACGTTTTGTTGTAAATATCCTGCTGATATACACTAGAAAAGCAACCAGAATACAGAAAGACCTGTTATTTTGAACTGTTATTTGAGTACTTCTATGAAACTGGGTTCATTTTGGTATATGGCACTTTGCCAGCTTTTTTAGATAATAATAAAAGAGAAATTTAGACATATTCCCACCCACGATGTACCTAATGATGACCTCAGATAAATGAAAAA
>JAPQRP010000011.1:3360262-3374498 GCA_037367295.1 Apogon hyalosoma
CTATCTATCTATCTATCTATCTATCTATCTATCTATCTATCTATCTATCTATCTATCTATCTATCTATCTATTGGGTCATTCAAGATATGCCCTCTCAGATATTACATCCTGCATTTTATTTGAACTTGATTTTAATTAGGAAAAATGCATGGTGTTTTAATTCTAATGACATATATATTGAATCATTAAAAATATTTTTTTATTAGTTTTTTTTGTTTTGTTTTTTTGTTTTCCAATGACTAGAAATTTCAGGCAACTCAGTTTGAATTCCAGGCGACCCCAAGGTGGAAAAACACTGGTTTATATGGTAATTTCTGGCCCCATAAAGCCAACATGGCAACAGTAAAACCACAAGCAACCAGCTTCAGTGGGGGAGTTTAGAAACCAATGAATAACATCATGGTTCTTCCATGTACTAATTAGATAGTGCCTATATACCTGTCACATGCACTGTTATAATACAGTATTTCATATAGTAGTCATTGTAATATTATGAATAAAATGACTATAATGTAAGTGGTGACCTGCTGGTATTTCAATTCACATGTCTTCACGTCTGTAACTCCTTTTGTTGAACAAACTAACAGCAAATATACCTTTGGTCTAGATGGCTGCACATGATGACAAAGTGAAATATAATGAAATGCAATGTCATTTTCTCATAAATTCAAGTGAATATCAAGTTTTTATCCCTGGGCCAACTTCTGGCTGAAAGGGTGTTGGAATCATTTTGTTGTCTGTCCATTTAATGACATAATCGCATTATCTGAAGAATGCATTGAGATATCTGCACCAAATTTATACTGTGGATGCATCTTGGCATGGAGCAGAGCCCTATTGAAAATAGGTGACCTTGACCTACTTTTTCAAGCTCAAATGGCTTTGGGCAGTTATAATAGCTGAGTACTTTCAAATATAAATCTGTATGTAATAAGTTGTACACAAACACAATCTAATCTAAATTATGGGGCAGTAACTTTCAACAGAATCTTACACTATATTTGGCCGAGGGGTATTAAAAGTGCACAGCACGTTATGTCACTGCAATAGAAAGAGAAATAAGATACACCATAGAAACAATATTCACTGTTTTAGGTCCCTTTTAAAGTGAAAACACAGATTGCGTAGCTACATTTGCCAGTCTGTGGCGTACTTCCACAGTGATTCTGTATGAACCAAATCAGTATTGGTCTAACTGGCGTAGTGTGTGACTATAAGGCTGGAACTGCTAACTCTTTATTGAATCCATCTGTCTTAGTTTCGTTTCCGACACATGGAGAAGCCCTCACAGTTTGGTGGCACACAGTGCATGGAGACACTGTGGGAGAGACTGGCATGTCCAACAGCAACCACACAGTGTCTGGAGCCAGATTACTGTGGAGAGAGCTTCACATGCAAAGACTCAGGCAAGTCCTATCAACAAGCACTGGGATGTTTCTTTAGCTTTAAGGCGCTTTATGTGATAACATGTGTATATGCATGTACAGAACGTGATTGCACTTGTGAGGGTCCATTTAGTGTTCTGTAAATGTGCGCACAGGTCGCTGCATCAGCCAGTCTCTTCGCTGTAATGGGGAGACAGACTGTGATGATTTTTCTGATGAAGAGGAGTGTGAGGAGATCAATCAAAGACATGACAAGTGTTCCACCCTAATGCCGATCCCTGGTGCTGAACGTGGCACTCAAGGGTAAAAACTACATTACTGTGACAGCTGTTAATGCTATTATTCACTTCACTTCGTTAAATCTGTGTAGAAGCTTTCAAGGCAGCATAAAGCTTGAGTTATGAGTTCTGCTGTAAAATAGATTCCAATAAGCACATAAATCATGAAAACATCCACAAAAGAGTACTGTCAAAGTGCACAAAAACTCCTCTGCATTCCTTACATTCCTCAAAGGCAGCTAATTAAATCTTTTTTTAGCATTACAAAGGGGAATTTACGATTTATCGCATTGAAAAATACATTGAATCCTTTGAAATGCAGGTTCTAACGTACTAATTAGTGTATGTACAGTATAATTTTACACGATCTCTTTGGCTTCATAGATTTTTAATCATATGTCATATGATAATTCAGTTGTTCATTTGGATTGTTCTGCTTCTCTCAGCTATAACATTTTGACCGGGGACTTTGTGAATTATGTGCTCGATCCAAACTACTTTGGAGGAAAGTGTGAATACGTCTACAACGGTGAATGGAGGAAATTCACTTACGATTCATTCTGTGAGAACCTGCACTACAACGAAGAGGACAAAAACTTTAGGAAACCATACAACTATAATACCTACCGCTTTGTGGTATTGAAGTATTTTCATTCATTTGCTTTACACAGCCTAACCCTATAACGCCAAACGTATCACATTTGATACATGAGTTTTGAAGCCCTCTACATGATCAGTGTGGTATTTTTTTTCTTGACAAACTTAATGTATACAGTTAGAAACATGCAATGCACAGATAATCCACCAGGGAGGAGGAATTTGTTCACCAGAGGCCTTTCCAGTGACAATACAAGACTGTCATTAATAAGGAAGGAGGCAAAACTTTACCAATTTTGAAAAGAAATTACCAATTTGTTAGACATGTTTGTGTTATATTATGTTTTTGTTTGTTCAAAAATAATAATATTTGAACATTGAGACCCAGTGTATCAAATATGATATACAATTGAAATTGATACATGGAAATTGATATTTGAAAAAAAAAAAAGTTGTGGTCATTCAGAAGAACCAATAAAGGCTCCAGTTTATGGTTCAGGCTTTACAGGGTTAATAAATATCCTGCTTTTAGTGTCAAAATGAGATATTTCGACCCACAGTTTGTCCTGTTACAGGCTCAAGCGACATCAGAGGGCTCTCATGAGTATTTTGAGGACATGGTGAGTCTACTGAATGCAAGGAAAACCCTGGACTCCTTTAATGCTGGGTTCACATTCGGGATCGCTGAAGTGGGATTTGGACTGAGTGGAAGTGAGGAATCTGAGTTTCTGAGCAACATGACTAAATATAAAAGCCAGGTAAAAGACATCTCTATCCAGTATGGTAGATAGATGGGATCATGACACATTACAGTGTTAAAGGGCTCATATTTTGCTAAACCCACTTTTATTAGTCTTTGGTTCATTTATTTGTGTATCTGGACCCAAATAGTTCATACAGTTTGAATTTGAACCCTCCAGCTGCTGCAAAGCCATCTTTAGATTCATTTTGGCAAAAATTGAGTGGATTTCTACAACCTGTTTTAATTCCTTCTTAATTTGTTATGTTTATAACTAGTTACGTCACAATATTTGAACATATAAGGTCAAGACTTCCGACGAACATTTCTCTGAGTACGACATAACTGTTTATAAGCAGCAGCGGTTGGAGTAAAAACTGAAAATATGTCCAAACTTCAAGCAGATTACGTAAAATGTTCAGTTGTTGGCTGAACGGGATAGAGCAGCACACAACAACCTGGAGGGGGCGGGTTGTGAGGAGGCTCATTTGCTTTTAAAGGGCCAGCGCTCAAAACCACCTTTCTGGTGTCTTTACTCAGAAATAGGGTTGAAGCTGGACCTGTGGAGTTGAATGAATGAAGAATTCAGACCCAAGCAGAGCATTTACAGTTTATGTAGACCACAGGGAAATGTTTGAAAATGCATAATTTAATTTTAAAAAGCAAAATATCACTCCTTTAATAGAGTGTTTTAAAGTGTATATTTGCTATATTCAGAGCTATATATATGTATATGTTTGCATATTTTAAGCTTTATATATGTATTTTTTGTGTGTATTAATAAAAATGGGAAGGGGAAATGTTTTAAAATGCCTAATTTTACTTAAAAAAAAATAAAAGCAAAATATCACTCCTTTAATTAAACTCGAAATGAAATGAGAAACTTTTCTCTCTCTCTCTCTCTCTCTCTCTCTCTCTCTCTCTCTCTCTCTCTCTTTATTTTGTTTTCTTTTTCAGGATCTAGGATTTGTTCACCTTGCGTCCAAAGTACAAACCGCCCTCTTTAAAATGAGAAGTGATAAACTGATGCTTCATGAGGATCTATATATTGCCCTCATGGAGCTCCCGGAGCAGTATGATTTTGGAATGTACTCTGACTTCTTGAACACATTTGGCACCCATTACATCACAGAAGGATCTATGGGAGGAACCCTGGAATATGTTGTGGTTATCAACAAAACATCCACAGCACAATCAAGTACGGAAGGCCTTCAGTGGTTCAGCCAATGTGATTGCAACTGTAATATGTTTAATTTGTGATGCTTATTCTTTTATTTTGACAGTGCTTACAAGTGAAAAGGTTGGACGCTGTTTTGGTGGTTTCTTTGGTTTCACTAAAAGCTTGGAGGGCCAGCAAAATGTCGGGCTCCAATTGGGGACACAACACTGTAAAACAGGCAGTGGTCATACTCACGGTGAGACAAGATTTCAGAAAATGTTCTCAAGTGCCAATTTGTTTTATACGTTAATTAAACAATCTTATTGGTAAACAAGATATTACATTTCAGCCTTGTATCTTCATGAGTTTCTGAGATATTAGAGTTTTAAAATGGGATGTGATACTGATTTTACTGTAAAAAGCAGCGGTGCTAAGTCAATGCAAAATTTAAAAAGTCAGTACTATTCATGATGTGGAGGTGCAGAATGAGTTTAACCCATAAAGACCCAGACCTCCATCGATGACTCACAGCCTCTACTGATCTAAAATGTTTTATACTTGTTGAGCCACTAATCCAATCAATCCATGTAAAGAACTGGAGTAAAATACAGTTTGTCGTCTTTTCATGGTCATCAGATATGACCCATTTAGATGTTCAGAGGCTCCGTAGTTACCGTGGAAACACCGTCATCTTCTACAACATTGATTCACCAGTAAAACCAATGGAGTTGGATCAATAACAGTGGATGGACACTTGTTTTTATGTTCATTTAATGATATATTTCACTACAAAATGTTATGTTTTCTTCAGTTTTCTCTGTTTTTGGCATAATTATCTTCAACTTTAATCTGAGCTTTTATGAACATTTACATGATCAGTAAATTAAATATAGGAAAATACCTGATTTATACTTAAAAATGCCCAATACAGAGCATAATATCATTTTACAAATATTATTTGCCACATTATGGTTTACTGAAAACTGCATATAAAGTTGTTTTGTTTTTTTTTAAATTTGTGCTTCAGTGCAATTTTGTTGTGTGGTGTATTTCTATGTATCTGTACTGACGCACATCAGATCTGTCAAATTTTGGCATTTATTTCACATGTTATTAGCAGTATTCATTTGACATTTTAGGTCGTTCTCTAACAGAAATTATAGATTTATGAGGCACTAAAACTGAAAAATAAACAAAAAAAAACCCCTATGCATATTGTTCATGTATGTGAATTTCTGCAGTAAAACTGTTATATCACTAGAAAGAGCATGTCTGCATTAATGTTTGGCCAAGATATGGAGATGCTGTCCTAATTCAAACCATATTTATTAGGGTGTAAATAGTGTTTATTAGGGTTAATAACAGAGAGTAGTCAGGGGGCCTTTTTACATGGATGGTCCATGCTTGACTAACAAGCGAAATGAAGGATTGTTGCAGTATTGTGTCATCAGAGGTTTTTGGTTTTGTCCCAAAGGCAGTGACTCTAGTTCGGCAGACATCAAAGACATCATCACTCTTGTGAAGGGGGGGATCTCAGAGAGCAGCAGTGGCTTGCTGGCTATCAGGAACACGGACACGTACAGAAAATGGGGAGCGTCCCTCAAATACAACCCAGCGCTCATCGATTATGAGGTGCTATATGATGTCCTATCAAAAATGTAATTGCTCTGCAGTGTTTTATTAAGCAAAAAGTACTTAAGATGTTGGGAACAAATATGTTTTTATGCTTCTGTGCTAACAATCAGAGGCATTTGGGTTGTCTGAATCTTGAATGTCATCTGATGCAGTCACTTAGGAATGCTTTGACAAAATTTTTCTCCAATATTTAATTTAAGGTATATATGATTATGAGACATATAGAGGGCGACACGGTGGTGAAGGGGCATCATGGTGGTGCAGTGGATAGCACTCGTGCCACACAGTAAGAACGTCCTGGGTTTGATTCAACACCAGTTGATGGGGTGGGACCTTTCTGTGTGGAATTTGCATGTTCTCCCCGTGTCTACATGGGTTCTCTCCGGGTACTCCGGCTTCTTCCCACCATCCAAAGACATGCACTGATAGGTTAATTGGTTTATCTAAATTGCCCTAGGGGTGAATATGAAAGTAAAGGTTGTTTGTCTCTATATGTCAGCCCTGCGATGAACTGGTAACATGTCCAGGATGTACCCCACTTTCACCCATAAGTAGCTGGGATAGGCTCCAGTGACCCTAGTGAGGATAAAGCGGGTTCAGATAATGAATGTATATGATAAGGCATAGAGTAAATTTCAAAGTATGTCATTGGTGCAGACACGCACCAAACCACAAGGTAGTTCAAATTCAATTTTTCCATTTTCTGTCACCCTTGACCTCACTTCCTTTTTCTGTTTTTTATCTCTACATGACTCAGATTATGCCAATTTATGAGCTAATTCGCCACAGTACGGCTGCTGAACATGTAGGTGCTAGGCTGGCCAACCTGCAGAGGGGCTGGGATGAGTATCTGCAGCAGTTCCACTCCTGTCGGTGCGCCCCCTGCAGACACAACGGAATCCCTATCCTATCAGGAACCTCCTGCAGCTGCCTCTGCAAGTCAGGCTACCAAGGAGAGGCTTGTGAGGAAACTATGAGACGTGGTGAGACTTCAGTGAATAGGAAACAGTGGAGATGAATTATGTTTGAGCTTGTGGAGTTTTTTGTTTTTTGTTTTGTTTTAGTGCTGTGTGTTTCTGTGTAAAAGACCAGTATGGCATCCTGTACTTCCATCTATTTTGACCTTTTGAGTCTTGACCTGTAGCCCACTGGACTTGCAGACAATGAAAGCAAACATTTTGCAAAGGCTAAAATTCCTGCATGTAGTGTTTTCTTGTTCTCTGATTTGATTTCCGTTAAACTGCTGACTGTTCAGGTCACTGTTTCACCACTTCTTTGGGTCAGAGGAAATATTGCAGTAAAAACAGAATGGAGACACTTCCTGTTTACTAACTCTTTGCTTGAACATGGCTAAGATCACTTCATTTCTGCTCAACAGACAGGAGGACTGATGGGTCGTGGTCCTGCTGGGGGCCTTGGTCAGTTTGTGCATCAGGGAGAAAGACTCGGACGAGAACCTGCAACAATCCCTCACCTGATGAGGGCGGGGCAGCTTGTCTTGGCTCCACCTCCCAGACTCAGCGCTGTTAAAAAGTGATTTGACCACTCTAATGCCCTTTTTCTGGTGTCTAGGTCTCAAAAGTAAAAGAAATATTACATTGTACTGTACATACTGTCAAAGTATGAATAAATTTGAATGTTTAATTATGTGTGTGCTTCTTTTTCTTGGTTTAATTTTGCACAAAAGGGAAATTATGAATTTTAAATGCTTATTTGAGACAGTTTACAAAATTTCTTCCAATATTAAGTCTAATATTTGAATATTATAGACAATATTGGATCAGGACTCTGCTCTTGTTAAAGCAAACATTACAACACTCCTCTGGCTATTTGTTTGCATCATATCTAGAATATCTATTTAAATCTAACCATTTGATTAATGCATACAATGTGTGTCACTTTGTTGCCACTATCTAAGGAGATGTAACTAGTGTGCTGAGCTAAAATGTAACAATGCAGCAGAAGGAATGACACACTTTGGAAACATTCATAAAATATTTATTGAAGCCATTGTTAAAAATGAATTCAGTAGTCAGACAGTCTAAAGACACAACAAGCCGCAGACTGATCTTCCATTTCACTAAACATCAGCTTTATTGTTGACATGGATTTTAAAAGCATTGAGTAGACTCTTGCTGCAGTCCTACACATGCCATGCCGTTGTTACCGGGTTGCGGGTTGTTGCACTGTCGTCTCCTTGTCATCGTTCCTCCACTGCAGGATGACCATGCACCCCAGCAGCTCCAGCCACCATCAACACCAATACCTGTCAGTGAAGATATTTATATTTATATTTATAAATTTGCATATGTTTGAGTAAGAAGTGGAATACTGGAAATATAGAAAATAAGAACAATGATGCAATGCTCTTAGGTCTAACCTGCTGGCCTGTTTGTGATCTCACAGCCTTTTCCACTGTACCCAACAGGACACACACAGTCACATCTGGTGCCTGATGGGAGACATAAAAATGGTTTCCTGTTCATCACTGTATCCCACATTTCTAAGCTTTTGTTGTGTATTTTGCAACAGAAACTTCCCAAACCACCAAAGAGCTGCTCTTTTATTACATCATGTACGAACACAAGTGTCTATTATGAGTCAGGCCAACAAAAACAAAGCAGATCTGCAGTTTTCTGTGAGTAACCACAACACAACATCCTCTGAGGTACCTCTTAGAACGGCTACTCCATTGTTGTGGCAAGGAGCACATTGACATGGGCTCGCCTCTGCCAGATACTCCGACAAAGCTCTCTTCAGGTTCCTCTTCAGGCTGTCAGCATGGGTGAAGTCTCTGGAGGTCACTAGCTCATACAGCGGCTTTGCCTAATGAGAAACACATTTATAGCAGTTGTCATACATTCAAATGCTATTCTTTTGGACTGAGTGGTTCAGACAGAGCCAACTGCAGGGTTCCACAAGTGCTGGAGCCCAGTCGTGCTCTAGCATAGGAGCCCAGTTGTATTTGGCATTGGCGGTGCCCTTTGGAACTGAGCTGTTTTTTCTCTAATTTGCCATCGATGAGCCAAGCTGTACTTTGACTGTGTAACTTGTGCCATTTCTGGTAACAGCGACCAGTACGGCTCCCTTCCAAATGTCTCTACTTCAATTTGCAGGTTAATAATTTGCATGATAAGATTATTTTAACATTATCTACATTAGCCTTCTTCTTGTGTTAGCTCTCTGTTATCATCTGTTATGTTAACAGGTTGGTTTTGACCCATGTCTTAAATCAACAGTAAAATACACTAAAAACAATTATCTATCATCCAATTTGTTTCTTATCTCTTGGTTACCTTGTTAGGCTTCCTTATTCATGAAAATATTGGTTTTAATATTTTTGGTGTGGGCCCCTGGGCCTTTTTTTTTTGTCAGTATACCCCTTGATGTGCACTCTGCAAGTCACCAACTCTATACTGAATGGACCTCATATGTTTGGACATGCCCGTCTTTGCTTGTTTTATTTTTGTGCAGGTATACACTGCAAAACTCTAAATCTTACCAAGTGTATTTTTCTCATTTCTAGTCAAAATATCTTGTCACACTTAAAATAAGACTTAATCACCTAAAGAGTAACTTGTGAGATATAAGAACTTATTTTTAGACAATAGATCTGGAAAATCTTATGTCAAGAAATCTTACCAAGATAATTTTCACTTGTTCCATTGGAAGATTTATTTATTTATTTATTTATTTATTTATTTATTGCTTGATTCAAGCCAAAAAATCTGCCAATGGAACAAGCGAAAATGATCTTGGTAAGATTTCTTGACATAAGATTTTCCAGATCTATCGTCTAAAAATAAGTTCTTATATCTCACAAGTTACTCTTTAGGTGATTATGTTGTATTTTAAGTGTGATGAGATATTTGACTAGAAATTAGAAAAAAATCACTTGGTAAGATTTTGATTTTTGCAGTGTATACTGGATAACAAGGCAAACTGAAAATCCCCAAAAGCTCATGATTGGAAGAGGAGCTGGCTGTCAGTGTGTTGGCTGACAGTGCAATAATGATTTCAATTTTGGCTCTAATTATTGCTTTATAATCTTATTTTTATAACTGGGTCAAAACCAACCCTAACAACACAAAGGTCATAATTTCAACCAGAGCATTTTGTAATTTAGTTTAAAAAAAAATTGCATCATTTTATTGAAACAGAGGTTCCTGACAAAGTCCAAAAGCCTTCATGCAATACACAAATTTTATGTGGTTCATTTATGCATTTAAAACCTAAAATGAGTCAGTGCTGACCCTAACACAAGAGGAAGGTTAGCGCGAAGCAAGTATGAGCACATTGTCAATTGAGAAAGACAGAAAAACTCACTGTTTCTCTGATAAAATCAGGATTGAAGCGGACTCCATCACCCCACAGTCTCATCAACTCTGGAGTGGGAAGCTTTTTCGCCACAAGTGCACTGATGGATTCACTATTTCCACCCCTTACAACAGCAATAAAGTCCTCCACCATGCTGCCACGTGCCGTGTCCTCTATAGAAGTAGAAGAAAGATGAAGTTTTACTCTCAGTTTATGTTCAGTATAAACTACAAGCCTTCCTTGCGTGCAGGGTGTCCATAAACTCTCTGTACAATGTAACAAATTTATTACAAAAGCAAATGAATAGACAAATCTGTGACAATAAATACAAAATGAAAAGTAGATTTTGAAGTTTTTTGTTTTGCCTCATTTATATGGGCACCGTTAGCTGGACAAAGTACATCAAGACTGGATTTCTTGCCATGTTAGTTGTAACATAGTCTCATCAGTGGTGTCAATGGTATCTGTGATCTTTTACTTCAAGGTTCAAGGTTACTTTATTAGTACCTGTGGGTAGATTTGTTCTGGAGTCTGGAGAGGGCATCTCAAACACAAAAAACATTAAAACCACAAGACACATCCAGGGGATGGATTAAAAACAGCACAGACATGGACAGGTGCTACCAGCAGCGTGCTGATCATGGTTAAAACAGACAAGACATAAATAAATAAAAAACAGACTAAAATAAATAAGAGTCATCTGATATAACTAAAAATGCCAATATAAAACCTACAAAAAGCACGATTAAAAACATTATGTGAGTATACCCACTTCTCTAGGAACCACGACACCATTGCTGTATAGAGACTTCGTGGACACCCTGTATACTAGAAGAATAAAATAAACAAGTGGTGCCAGGCACAACAAACCCCGCCCCTCGCAAACATTTTACCTGATTTGCCCTACCTCTTATCATTATAAAAACACATTTTTGGTGACCTTGACCTTTGACCTACATTCACCAAAATTTAATGGGATCTATTCTGGACCACCTCATACCTTTCCTGAAAATGTCATGGAAATTGGTCCAGTAGTTTTTGCAAAAAGTTGCTGACAAACAAACAAACAAACAAACAAACAAACAAACAAACAAACAAATTGAACCAAAAACAAAACCCTTGCCTCCCCTTTGGGGGGCGGGGTAACAAAGCCTCACCTCCCATCTCATTTAAGAGGCCGTCACAGCCTCCTATCTGGAGGCCTCCGCTGATGTAAACACCTTTTATGTTGGCGCCAACCTTCAGGCCTGTCTGCACACACGACTTGTAGTCTTCCAAAGAATAATCTACAACAAGGAACAGCCTCGTTCATCAACCATGTGGGATTAAAATAAAGCTCATTTGGTTGTGTTCCCCAGCTACCTGCTCTCTGGAGCTTCTCTTTGTTCAGGATGATTGTGTGTTCATAGTCTCCTCCCAGAGCTGCCTCTGTAATGTAATGGGTTCCGTAGTCTTTGTAAATCTGTCTGTATTCTCCATAAACATAAGACAGAGGCAGTGAACGCAGACGCTGCAGAAACTCAGGGTGAAGCATCAGATCATCAGATTTCAGCATGTACTGGGCTAACTCCAGCTCTGCCCTGGCCCTCACAAAGCTGTAAGTCTGGTGAGAGAATGCAGTGAAGTTCAGGATTATAGAGGGAATTTATAAATGTGAGCAGGGTTATGGGAGCAACTGGACATCTCACCCTGCCAGAGTAACGGTGAATCTTCTTTACTGATTTAGAGTATTTGGCGCTGTTGTAGTTGAAGGAAAATTCAAAGACACCTGGAAAGGAAAACCCAAAGCTGACTGTGGTTTTGGACCAGCGTTCCTTCAACGTGTTCTCCATGTAGTCAGAGTATGACTCAAACGCATCCACGGTGAAGTTGTACGAGCCTCTCGTCTGTGGATAAATAACGAAATAAATGTCCCGTAAGTATCTGGATGGAGGTGTAAGTTTTGTAATGTCATCTCTTTACATCACCACAGTGGATCTGAAATGACGGAATCAAGATGTTATTAAAGTGTTGGGTTTCACCTTTAACCACTCAGAACTATGTTTTTGTGGCGACGTCCAAATGAAATACACGGACATGTCTACATTTAACCACCACTAAGTGATTTGTCACTGTTTATTAAAATATTTTCCTCTGTATTTTTTCTGTTAAAATCAGATGTTTTTCTATATTTAAGTTACTGACCATGTAGGTGTTAATAAAGCTTAGTAAATTCATGAGAAGAGGTCAAAAATATTTTATTCCAACTATATGGTCAACAGTGTAATTGGAAATGCAAAGTTGGATGTGTTAAATAAAAACTGATTTAAAATTTAAATCATACAGACCCAGCACTACTTTTATGTCAGTTCCCAGATGAACTTTTCTCTCTATCTAACCTTTCTTAAGTGATTTGTCACCATTTATTTATAATATTATCCTCTGTATTTTGTATTTCATCAGTATAAATCAGGTCTTTTCTTGTATTTAATTTAATAATCATGAAGATGCTCATTAAAACTCAGATTAAAGTTGAGGATTATGATATCAAAAGCAAAGAAAATGGCAAAAAAAAAAAAAAAGACTTTTTCAGTCAAATATATCATTAAGTGAACATAAACCAAGCATTTCCATCCACTGTCACTGATCCAGCTCCATGGGTTTTAGTGGTGAATCAATGTTGTAGAAGATGACGGTGTTTCTGTGATAACTACAGAGCCTTTGAACGTCCAAATGGGTCATATCTGATGACCGTGAGAAGATGAAAAATTGTATTTGACACCAATTATTTACATGTATTGATAGAATTAGTGGAACAACTGGTATTTAAACATTTTAGATCAGTAAATGTTTGTGGTCAGTTATGGGTTAAAATAATGTATTCAATGGTAAATCATGATTTTTATTTTTATTTTATTTTTTTTTTTTACACTTGGTTGTTTGGTTGTTTGGTTGTTTGGTTGCCAGCTAAAGCAACTAACTGAAGAATATTGGTATAGTTGAAGTACACCAATATATCAGTGGACCAATATATAGGGCCGATATGTTGATTTTTTTCAACATCGGCCATTGACCTTAATTTTTTTTTAAAGCTGATATTTGATCAGTAGTAAAAATGTCATAAGATATTTGATCAGGCACCTGTGTGGGCAGCACTTGAAGTTCATTAAACTTTAAAAGAGTACTATGTGTACGTGTATTATTAATTTCATTTATATTGCTGCATAAAAATCTTAATTACCTGAGTGTTTCAATTGTATTTTACAGCCAATGCACTAAAAAAAAAAAAAAAGAATTAACCTTAAATATCGGCCTCAAAAATTGGCCGTAGATATCGGCCATCAGCTGACCAAATTTTTCAAGATTTGCCTTAAAAAAAACATATTGGTCGACCTCTAATGCATAATATACAGTATGAATATGTGTTCTTCCAGTGTAAATTTGCACCTGTAGAGTGTACTGCTGCAAGTTGTACGGCTTCCTGAATCTGACATCCTGGATGTAATGCGGCAAACAGCTGCCAGCGTAGTATCTGTTATCAAGCACCGCTCCCTCCAGGTTACCGTTCAAGATGTTGATTCTGAGAGAAGTGTAGCATCAACAGCAAACAGTGAGCAGATTGATTTGAGAGGAAGACGTTTACATATCTAAATAAATATCTGGGACTCACTTCG
The DNA here is from genome assembly GCA_037367295.1 of Apogon hyalosoma. Classification (NCBI taxonomy): domain Eukaryota; kingdom Metazoa; phylum Chordata; class Actinopteri; order Kurtiformes; family Apogonidae; genus Apogon; species Apogon hyalosoma. Next base: position 3,374,027 of record JAPQRP010000011.1, read on the forward strand.
CAGCCTGACTCACCCTTTGGCAAGGTTCTCAATTCCCCAGTACTCCTCAGCCTCCTCCCTGCAGGGCTTCTGAACCCTCTTACAGCCCACTTCATCTGACATGTCTCCACAGTCATCTTCCCCATTACACTGCAGAGTTCGATGAATACAGCGACCTGAAGGAGAGGGAAATCTGCATTAATTCAGCTCAGTTCAGTTGTATTTATATTGTGCCAAAACCACAATGAACACCCATCTCAAGGCCTTACAACAGTGGTTTCCAACCTTTTTTGGCTCGTGACCCCATTTTAAGATCACAAATTTCTGGCGACCCCTGACATAGAGACATTTTTTTTTAGCTAAAATGAATTTGTATTTGATCATGTAATAGTTTGCTATACTATGTTGCAAATAAACATTAGTCTATATAATGTATATTATTCTGGACAGAGGCAGTAAAGCCAGGTGTAGATTACTGCACAAAGAAAGAATT
>JAPQRP010000011.1:3376229-3394604 GCA_037367295.1 Apogon hyalosoma
AGTACCACAGTGCTTCAGTTTGAACATCTGACAGATAAACAGTACCACAGTGCTTCAGTTTCAGCTTCACAGTTTGTTATTTTATGTATTGTGATTGTCTCTCTCAACTCATCACATATTTTTTATTAGTTTTTTTTTTTTTTTTTTTAAATCAATTACTAGAAATTTCAGGCGACCCCATTTTAATTCCAGGCGACCCCAAGGTTGAAAAACACTGCCTTACGATATTATACAGAAAAAAACAACAAATTATGCATTAAGGGACGATTAAAGCGTTATTATCTTCAACATGATGAGTGTGAAAGACCTGTTTGTGTGCAGAGAAACCCTTCACACAGTGGAACATTGTCACATGTGTAGCGTGCTGGAACAGTGCAGGCTTCTTCCTCCCTGCCATGAAAATTGCATGGCTCCCCTCCAAACTGAGAAGGCTGGATGAGTTTAGCGAAGCGGTACTGGATGGTTGAAGGACAGAAACACATAAACGGTCAGAGAAACACAGAGCGAGGCCTGCCCGAACACAATAAAGGTGGCTTAGAGACTGCTCCGGGGAGCTATAACAGCTGAAATCAGATTAGTGGGCTGTTTTCACTTTGTCATGTCAAGGTTATTAATCTCCCTCCGTGTAAAGTGGATGAGATAGAGCGCTGGAGTACATCAGCAGAGACCTTCGCCAGCGGTGGAGCTCTCAACCTCACAAATAAAACAGCTCTAGTACAACAAGGTCCCGTAATGGTCATTCAGACTGCCTCGGTCTCTCACAGGACTAATATATGACATCACTGCCTTATTTATAAGAATCTGAGCTCATTCCGTCCGAGTGTGAACGCTTTTTGGTTAACCTTTGCATCACAAGTGTTATTGTTCCAATTATGTATAAAATGATACCGTGAATGTTAAGGTTCATGGTGGAGTACACGCTCTTATTTTAGTTACACAGACAGATATGGTGAAAACACAACAAGAGGGAATAAAAATTTTAGTTAGACTTTTTTTTTTTTTTTTGTTACTGTAGTTTGTATTAACCCATCAAGACCCAAACAGCCAATGGTGACAACAATCACCTACTGATTTAAACTGTTTAAAACCTGTTGATCCACTAATCCTATCAATACGTGTAAATAATTGGTGTAAAATACAGTTTGTCATCTTTTCATGGTCATCAGATATGACCCATTCGGAGGCTCTGTAGTTACCATGGAAACATCGTCATCTTCTACAACACTGATTCACCAGTAAAACCCCTGGAGTTGAATCAATGACAGTGGACGGACACACTTGGTTTATGTTCAGTTAATGATAGATTTTGCTGAAAAAGTCTCTTTTTCTGCACTTTTCTCTGTTTTTGATATAAAAACCCTCAACTCTAATCTGAGCTTTTATGAACATTTTCATGATCAGTGAATTAAATACAGGAAAATATTTTATTTATACTGATAAAATCCAAAATACAGAGGATAATATTATAATAAATGGAGACAAATCACTTAGGAACGGTTAAATGTAGAGAAAATCTCATTTGGGAACTGACATAAAAGTAGCACTAAGTCTTTATGGGTTAAACTGGGTTAAACACTTGAGGCTTTGGACCAAATAAGACAAATCTCAATATAATGGGTTTTGGGAAATGCTGGTTTACCACTTTCTGATATTTTGCAGACCAAACAATAAATTTATTAATCCTTATAGATCCAGGACTATTTTTTTGAACTTCAAAATATTTTTTTCCTTATCTAACAATTCCTAACTCATTTATCACCATTTATCATAATATGATCCTTGTTTCGGTGAAAATCGGGTATTTTCCCATTTGTAATTTACTGATTATAAGGATGTTCATAAAAGGTCAGCATAACTTCAAAGATCATTATATCATCAAAAATGAATTTTTGAGCAAAATATATCATTAACTGAACATAAAAACAAGTGTCTACAACCATTGTCAACCAATTTATCAAACTACATACAGTAGGGTTTACTGTGAATAAATGTCACAGAACATGACAGTGTTTCCACGTTCACTACAGAGCCTCTGAACGTCCAGATGAGTCAGATCTGATGGCTCTGGAAATCTGAGAAACTGCATTTTACCTGAATTATTCACAATGTATTGATAGGATTAGTGGATCAACAGGTATTAAACAGTTTAGATCAGTAGACGCTTTTGGTTGGTGACAGATGTTCGGATCTTTATGGGTTAGAATTATGCATTAAATGGTAAATCATGATTTTTTTTTTTTCTTTTTTACACTTCAAAGGGTTGTTTGGTTGCCAGAATTATTTACATGTATTGATCGCATACTGGATCAAAAGTTATTAAACATTTTAGATCAGTAAAGGCTTTGGATGGCTGGCAGCAGTTTAGGTTTTTGAGGATTAATTGAGAAAATAATCAGCAGATTAATCGACCCATTAGTTGCAGCCCTAATTCCAACACATGTCCCTTTGACTGGACTCTTTTGGTGTCACATGATGATTCCATCTTATAAACTGACAGGGAAAAAAACACAGTTAATCATGTTAATGTTAACCCATAAAGACCCGGTGCTACTCATGTAGCAGTTCCAAAATATTTTTTTCCTCTATATTTAATGTTCTTTAAGTGATTTATCACCATTTATAATTACATTATCCTCTGTATTTTGTGTTTTTACAGTAAAAAGCTGTCATTTTCCTATATTTAATTCACTGATCATGTAGATGTTCATTAAAGCTCAGATTATAGTTAAGGGTTATTATATTAGAAAGAGAGAAAACTAAAGAAAAAGTTACTTTTTCAGCAGAATATATCAGTAACTTAACATAAACCAAGTGACTCCATCCACTGTCATTGATTCAACTCTATGGGTTTTACTGGTGAATCAGTGTTGTAGAAGATGACGGTGTTTCCACGGTAACTACCGAGCCTCTGCATGTCCAAATGGGTCATATCTGATGACCATGAAAAGGTGATAAACTGCATTTTACACCAGTTATTTGCATGGATTGATAGGGTTAGTGGATCAACAGGTATTAACCCTTTATCAGGCAAGTGACTAGTTTTGGTAATTTCCTCAAATATTAAATATGGCGCCAATCCCCTGCCTCAGTGATGTCCAGAGGCATGTTTGTTTTGTTTTTTTTTTCTTTTTATAACAGTACACAGTGATTCAGAAAGATTTTATAGACATTTTGAAGCTGTAAAAGGTGAATATGAGTGATTTTTGTCAGTTTACGACCTTATAACAGTTGTTTTATTGCATGTGTTTACTTTTTAGAAAGTGCTGCTCAGGTGTTTTAAGGCAAAAGGAGATAAATAATGATGTCTAATAACACACTAAGGCTGAAATTGTGAATTTCAGAGTATTTCAATGAGTTCCCTAAAAAGGATTAAACATTTTAGATCAGTAGATGGGGTTTTGGCTGTTTGGGTCTTTATGGGTTAATATTGTCACAGAATATTAGCTCTTACTAGTCTCGTCCAATGAAAGCGATGACCAGACAGACACCAGTATGTTAATATACCATCATCTTTTGTTGTCTTCATACTCACTCTCTTTTTCTGACAGGTATCGCAGCGTGACCATGAGCTCCACTCTGATAAAACACAGTCTACTGGTTGAACTGGAGCCTGATTTGCCACAGACCGAGCTTCGCGAACACTTGGCTGTTCATCGCTGGCTGTTGTGATGGTAATCTTACTGTGAAAATCAATAGAACAAATAAACAGTCGAGGAAAATGAAGACATTTGTATCACTTTGGAGAAAAGTTTGTCTATGTGTCTTAATAATAGAATTTTCTTCCGCTGAATCCTAATGGGTTTGTTTTCTTGGAGGAAAATGCTCGATATATAGATTTTCAATATCTACCCACAATGCTTCATTTGTTTTATTTTGTTTCGTTTTGCTCAATATGAGAAATCTAAGCTATGTTGTGATATAACACCATATTGCTAAGATTCGTTCTTCCTTCCTCTTGGGGATAATACAGTAAGTTAATCTTTAGTCTGTGGGTTTTATCACAAATAAAGGATCAGAGATGTAGGTTATGTTGAGTAGGTTGAGTTATTGGAGGATAAGAGTTATGCCCCACTCAAACCCATTATATACTGTATATTTAGAAAAAAATGATAGTCCGCAATAAGTGTATCTTACTTGTTTATTTATTTTATTTTATTTATTTTTTTACTGCATGTTTCTTACCTACTCCATGTTTATTGATTTTTATTGATTTTATTGATTTATGTTGCACATACTTAACTTTGATCAAAGACATAATAAAACAGTAAAGGTGCAGGGAAAGGTAGAAAGCCTAAAATGGCTTGTTTTAAAGCCTTCACCTTATAAATACTTCCGTAGTCTTCCATAGTCTGTGCTGAAGCGAATTCCAAGTAATGTGAACCCTGTTTGCTTACATGGCAACAAACATGATTATGGTTCTGATTCTGATTATAGTCTGGAATATGTCTGAACATCATCTGACGATTCCACCACCTTCAAGTTTAAATGTATACAGCGGTCACTTATATGCCTGAATATATTTAATCATTAACTATTCCATGTTTGTTCTGATTTATTTATATCTGTGTCCATATTTTGTTTTAAATATCTTAATCAGAGAAGGGACATTTAGCAAAACACTCAAAAATGATGTTACATTATCAGGAATTAGCATATCCTACCAACAAAACAGCTTTTATTAACCCATTAAGACCCAAACATCCACCGGTGACCAAAACCATCAATTGATCTAAAATGTTTAATAACATCTGATCCACTAAACCTATCAATCCATGTAAATAATTGGTGTAAAATACAGTTATTCATCTTTCTGCGGTCATCAGATATGACCCCTTTGGATGTTCAGAGGCTCCGTAGTGAATGTAGAAACACCGTCATCTTCTACAACATTGATTCACCAGTAAAACCCATGGAGTTGGATCAATGACAGTGGATGGAGACATTCATTTTTACATTGAGTTATTGATATCTCTGCTGTAAAAGTCACTTTTTCTTCTGTTATCTCTGTTTCTGATATAATCATAACAACTGTAAGCTGAGTTTTTTATGAAAATCTACATGATTAGTAAATTCAATATGGGAAAATACATGATTTTCACTGAAAAAAAAAAAAAACACAACATACAGAGGATAATATTGTAATAAATGATGATAAATCTCTTAAGAAAGGTTAAATAAAGAGGGAAAAAAATCATTTGGGAACTGCATTCATTATCTTTATGGGATAATGAATTTATCCACAGGAATTACACTGCAGAGCTTAAGAGGAAATAATAATTCTTACCTTAGAAGCAACAGATTCAATGTCACATGTAGGAGACAACAGTGCAGACTGAGTGCACTCCTCTGTATCACTGCAGAAAGCATGGTAGTGTGTTCAGACTGAGCGAAAACACACAGGTGACACGGCTCAGTTTTCTGTGTAAACACACACTGATCAATACTGGCCTGGATATGAACTCTGAGCTGCCAGATACTGAGGTAGAAGAGAACACTTCAGACCCTCAGAGCCTCTGAGCACAGTGTGGCATTAGTTCATTATCCGGCTTCATACAGACAGGCCTTTAGTGACAGAAAAAATAAACCAACAAGGTGAAAACCACAACATACAATACACGACTACTGTAAATGTCTCTCATGATTAATTTTAGGGGTTTATAGGTCATTTAATATTGATAAAAGTGTCACAAATAGCATCATAAAAACAGTAAAATAGGCAAAAGATGAGTTAGAAACATATCTGCGCAGCAATGTTAGGTGTTAACATGAATGATTTGTGTGTAAAGTTGATTTTATGTGTGAATCACATGACTGGCACAGAATCTGGCGCCACTAAGGCATCATGGGTAGAAGCCAAAATGGATGCAATCAGACACACAACAGCTCCAAGATTATGTTAATTCTGCATGTGGTTGAAGAGCTGCAAAACAGTCAATTATGTTTTGTTTTGTTTTTTTTTTGTATTCATTTTCAAGAGACAGACATACATAACACATCAAGACATACTGCACTATTTGCACACAAAAAACTGTGTAAGAGAAAAATAAAATAAAAATTATTCTAAAAAATAGATTGATAAATAAATAAATTCATTCATTAATAATAATAATAATAATAATAATAATAATAATAATTATAATAATAGCGCACATAAAGGGAAATAAAAGGAATCTGTCACACTCAATAGCTTTATAGATGAATATAATGTATTGCTGTTGCTTGAAGAAGTCCATTACATTTATCATTTGTACTGTATTTAATGTTTTTGATGTGGTTACTTGGATATTGTGATGCATTTATATACTATTTATTGAATACTTTGCTACTGTGATAAGATGTTGGGACCTGTCTATTGCCTGGCATTTGAGACTTAAACGTGAATTCCTTATTTTGTATTCTGCATTTCGCAATAGTTTTCATGAGAGTGATACATGTTGAAAAGACATCAGTATGTTATGTTGGACCAGTGTAGCTACAGTCATGATAATATGTTTTAAACTGAAGTCACTTAAACAGAAAAAACGTATAATTGAAATACAGTTTGTTATTGTAGTAGGGGGTTATATTTATATAAATATTCCTTTCTGTAAAAATCTTATATGCACAAGGCCACATAATCAAATAGAAATACCTACCACTAATGGAAACTCAACATTATTTTCCTTATGAAAGGGTATAAATATCATTCTATGTATGTTTTTCAGTGTCACTATCCAATTTTATTAGCATTTGTTGGAAAACTAATCAGGAAGAATTCCAGTTTAAATAGTAAAGCCTTAATTTCATGAAGTAATTATAATAGTGATAAAGATTTTTAACAGGATAATTAGTAATCTGTCAGAAATAGTAGCCTTTACTCCACCTAACATGCTCACAACAAACCAAACCAAAGCTTTGTAATAATGTAAACTCCAGTTAAATGTGTGTTAAACCCATATGAGTAATGTTTTTCTACTTGTGACCTTTAAGCTTTTTTTTTTCACCAATTTGGAATTTACAGAAGAGTGCAATCACATGACTCGGCTAAAAATCAATGGAAAAACCAAACTAAGTAAATTAACCCATAAAGCTCCAAACCTCCACCAGCGAAACAAACTGTTTAATACCTGTTTATCCATTGATTCTGTCAATCCATGTAAATAACTGGTGTAAAATGCAGTTTGTCGTCTTGTCATGGTCATCAGATATGACCCATTTGGATGCTCAGAGGCTCTGTAGTTACCGTGGAAACACCATCATATTCTACAACATTGATTCACCAGTAAAACCCATGGAGTTGGATCAATGACAATGAACGGACACACGGGGTTTATGTTCAGTTAATGATGTATTTGACTGAAAAAAGGCACTTATTCTTCAATTCGCTCTGTTTTTATGTAATAACGTTTGAATTAACTAAATCTAAATTGAATATAGGAAATTAAATATAGGAAAATACATGATTTACAGTGTACAATGAAAAATATGGAGGATAATATTATATAAATGGTGATAAGTCACTTAAGAAAGGTTAAATACAGAGAAAATTCCACTTGGGAACTCGCACAAAAGTAGCACTGGGTCTTTATGGGTTAAATATCACAATGAATTATTTTACTGCTGCATTTTAACAATCACAAAACTGCTATTGTATCACAGCACACTATAGATATTGATATATAGATGTACTATAGATATTGAGTTTTTCTTTTTTCAGAACATTAATTGGTAGAAGAATCTTGAAGAAAACACTGCACTAGTCCTAAAAACAAAGAAGATATTACGATTTTGTTATAAAAGTTGCTCGCTAATCTAAAATGCACAAAAAAATAACAAGCTTAATGATAACAAACATATGGTTTCAATAGTCTTTTGACAGTAAGTGCAGGGTATTTTCCAACTATTTGTTTTAGGAGAGCAACCTCTGTTGGCTGCTTCACGGTAGGTCATTAGAGGTTGGTTTAATGCTTTCAAATACAAAACAAATGCAAGAATGCACATGGGAATCACATGATATTTTATTTGTGACTGAACAGTGGCATGGGTACAGTGTATGGGGAAAGTCATAGACGTACAAAAAGTCCTTTTTTCTCTTTTTCATGACAATTCTTAATTCCATAAATAAAATTTACAAAATATTTTGGACTATTTCTCATTTTTCTTACACGAGCAGGGGTACATTTACCTTTTGTTATTGTAAGTCTTGCAGTTAATAGTGATATCTCTATTCTTCATGTTATATAAAGCCACTTTTCTTTTGACCATTTCGACTGAGTGGAGCAGACCGACAATATGCCCAAGTGCTTTGTTACAACGATGACCTGTTAACTGGATACAATGACCTGACAAGAAGAACAGTGACTGGACAACAAAAATAAACCTGATAAGGCATCGAAATGCACTCTACTGTCTCTTAGCTTGTGTTTATTACGCCATGTCGCATCAGAGCTGATGTGAAAAAACAGAGATGAGACTGGCAGAATTTAGAAGCAAAATGTAAACAATGTGATCATCATTGGAATAAAAAAAAAAGAAAACAAATATATGCAGGAAAATCTGCCTCCTATTTAGCTAAAAAATTCTGTAGCCTTTTAGAAAGTCTTGTGGTCCTTACATCTCTCAAGTTCACAACAGGTGAGACAGTACAGCAGGCTTTATTCTGCATGACCATGTAACACAGATTCACAGTTCATTTCTCACCAACCACACAGAAATCAAGACATTTCTCTGGACAAAAAAAAAAAACAAAAAACAAACAAGCAAAAAAAAAGCGAAACAAACATCCAGACGTCAAATGGAGGTGCTGGTAGGGCATTGCTTGAGAGAAACACAGGTAGTTGGCATCCAAGAGGCAGAGAGCTATCTTATGGCACAGAGGCTCAGGTACGGGGACTGGGAAGATTCTTATTTACAAAATAAATGTTTGGCAAATTTGATTTCAGCATCGATGCCTCAAAGTCATCTTGATATCTCTAATGACTCGATGTCATCAACTAAGAATTCACAGCTTATAAAATAAGAAAGAGAAAATCATAGTTTTGATTTGTTTCAGACCTTGAAGGAAGCTGCAGAGAACAGTTTTGCTCACAGCTGAGTCCGCTGAATCCACATTAGTCTGTTCATGCAAATGGACGAATCGGTTGAGCAACACTATGAGAACATTTGGCAAATCCATCTGCTGTGCACAGTCTTTGCTGGTGGCAGCTGACAAAGTGAAGGTCAACCGCAAAGGACGCTGCTCCTCTTTACAGTTTTGTAAAAATAATTTGCATCATCAGTGTCACCAAGGCTGTTTTAACTTGTTATCCTCACAGACGCAGACCTGCTCATCAGTCAACAGGATGACAGGAGCCTCATGTCCTTTGCGTGGGTCGAAGATCAAAGGTCACTTCCTGGTTGAAATGTTATGTGATTGGACGCTAAAGCCAAAGTCTGGTTGTCATGCTGAGGAGTACAGTATGTGGCCTCTGGAGGAAAGCAGATCTAAGGAAAGCCAGCTTAATAGAGAACTGCCAAAATATCCTTTAAAAGTTGAAAAAACAGAACAAGTCTGTGTAATCCAGCTGTCAGAGATGCTGCTGTTCACAGTCACTCATCTATCTCTTCTTTTCTGTCTCATACACTTCAATCTTGGCCCTTAGAGCTTCCACCATCTGAAAGACAAGCGGCAACATTTCCAAGTCACTTTGTTGTACTGCTGCAGTTACATATCGCACCACCAGGTGGAAACATTGTGCTTGGATAATTCAAAGAACATTGCAATGTCCTTTGGGTGATGCAGAAAGGCGTAATGACAGAAATGCTGAACCCATCTAATGCTCTTTTCCAGTTGGCAGGAGAAAAGAAGACAAATGGAAATGTAAAGCTAATAAAGAAACAGAGCTGTGATAGAAGACATGGTGAGCAATTGTGAGATGAATAAACAAGTAAGTCTACATTAAAACTGATGAAAAGGACTGTCGGCAAATCAGAAAGGAGGGGAGAGGAGATACCCGCTCTGTGTCCGTTGTTCTCTAGCTGTCTTCTTGTGGACAGGTCTGATCCGGTGGAGGATCAGGGTCTCCAACGGCTACAGGAGACATCGATCTTGCAGCAACTGAGCCCTGGGAGACAGGGATGGAGAAAGCTGTAAAATTTCCATCTTGAAGGTGACATGTATTTTTCTTTGGCTGAATTTTCCTCCAGCTTGATGCAAAATCACAACCTCTTACTCCCACTTTCTGCAGTAAATCATGTGGGAAAATGACAACAGCTATAATTATATATGCTCTAATCAAGGCCCTTAAATCATTGACCTTTAACTCTTAATTGACTTGACATTTTTTTCTGGAAATGGGTTAAAATCAATTTCACCACATGACATTCCATTCTGTGTGTTCACATGTGATGTAAATCCCAGCTGAAAACAGATCACCCTTCTGACACTAATAGATTACAGCATCACGCCAGTCAATTGTGGAATCAAATCCATGAATCTTATTGACTGGGATGTAACCCCGGGGGGACGATGCTCACCGATTGCTCCTCCTTGGCGTATGTGGGATTGCCCTCGGGATCCACAGGGGAGTGATCTGTGGGGGGGTCACTGGTGTGGGAGGGGGGGCAGTCTGAAGAAGAGCTCTGCTGAGGGGCTGGAGTGGAGGCTGCGAAGGGAGGAAATAAAAAACATTATCTTTGCTTTTGATGCCTATAAAGACAGAAAAGGATGATTATTGTTGTTATATAGTTATGCACGGACATTGAGCCACTGTACCAGGCTCCAAAATGTTGACTACACTGTACAAATTGTGAAGCCCATTGAGGCAAATTTGTGATTTATGATGTTTTATTATATAAACAAAAGTAATGTGATTTGAGTTGAATATTTATAATTCACATATTTTCATATGAATTGTGAAAATATAATTTATATCATACAAAATTACTCATTAACTACAGCTTCTGTAAAATTATGCACGTGGATCGGTCTATCATAAATATTATTCATTTTGTATGCTATTAAATAAAGCTCTTTAGCTTTTCAAGGTTTTAGATTTTTTTGCTTTTACACATAGTACTTTTGTTTTGTCTGACAACTGAAAAACTGGTTCATCTTTTCACAAATCTGCTGAAGCAAAGAATAATTATGCTTCTGACATGTCTGTTGTCTGTTTAGTTTCAGTTCTTAGCTTTATGTGTGTATAAATGTTTCTATTTAGAAAAAAATTACAAGATTTACTTTAGTTTTTATTTTCTTTTAGTGTTTTACATTTTATAGCATTGTGATGGAGGCTTTGAATTATACAGTAGATGCTGAAAAAGGTAAGATGGACAAACACACGACATCAAACATGATTTACAAAACTATTGTTTATTAATGTTGTACTGGTATTTGTCAGTAAATGCACTGCCTTCGGCCTAAAGCAGTCACTTTAGTTGCCACTCTGTGGTCTTGAGCTGAGTCCCACTCATACAAGATTGGTTACATAATAGTTACAACTAGCCAACAGTGAAATGAAAAATCATTATAATCCCCCTAATTCACTGTAAAAACTGCCAAGAAATATTCTTAAAACCTCACTGAGTTGGTCTTCCATTATTATAAAAATGTTGTGTTGGAGTTGCATTAAAATTTGATTTCCATTTTTATAGATATCAGTTATCGGCTACAGGTAAACAGTAATGGAATTAGCGCTGAACAACAATAACAGTTGATCTCTAATAAAAACCCTAATAAATAAGTTCAATGAGTTAGAATACTTACGGGATTCAGTAGACGGCGAAGTGGATGTACCCGGGCTCAGGGTCATCCTCGATAGGTCAAGGTCACTACAGCTCCCCTCCTCTTCCTGGGTAACAGCACCTGAAGGTGTCAGCAGCTGACTACAGGTCAGAGTGTCCGGAACACTCATGGGACCTGGGGTCCCACATCTGCTCACTGCTGCTGATCCAACACCGGGGCCCACGCCCACAGCTCCAGCCCCTAATGAGGAGGGGCCTTCGCCTGCATCTGAGTCCAAGCCGAGGCCGTCTTTACCGAGGCTCAGCTGCCTCTGAAGCAGGGTCGGATCGACCGTGTGCTGAGGGCTGGTGATGGCAGAGGAGGGGGCTGATAAGTCACAGGCTTGAGGGCACATGGTGGTGATGGGTACCAGGCCTTGAAGCATAGCAGCTGGGATGGCATGGCCCCCCACGCCCACGGTCTGCGCCGGCATGTAGGCTGCCATGGCCGCCCACTGCTGTTGAGTGGCTGGGAAAATGTTGGCCTGGCTCCAAATGACTGGTTGACCACCAGGGAGGACCTGAGCCACCTGGAGGGGCCCCTGCACAGGAAAGGCCAAAGTCTGAGCCTGGGCAGGATACGGCTGCTGCGCCCACTGGGCCGCCTGCACCGGACCCATGGTCATATAACCTGATGCACAAACAAGAGCACAGGAAAAACAGAAGGAAATTGTTAAAGGTAATGTAGAAGGAAATGGAAATGACTATAATTATGAGAGAAGCATGCACTTTGTTAATCCATTTAATTGAGTTTGAAAGCTGCTATAATTAGTTGGCTGTGATGTTAATATGGTTTTGTGTGAGAACTTTCATTGTTGAATTTGGCAGCACATGGTATAATTTGTTATTCTTGAAATTGCAATAGGTATTTTCTGTCAGTGGAGGTATGTCAATCAGAACAACTCCTAATCACAGAACCATAGTTTTATACATATATTTAGTGACATACAGTTTATTCACACTATGTCATTTCATTTTAATGAAATAGCTGCAAGTAATGATAAACATTAATGGTAATAAAGGGATATGAAACCATTGACAAGCTACCAAATTAAATGGGTTCTTACATTGAAGAAAATGACACATTTCTCTGAAATTAAACCTTGTTGGAACCACATTACACATTATACCTTTGAGCATCTGTAGTCAGATTAAGACATTCACTGTAGGATTTTCTTTTTCAACTGTACTGTTGGCCAATTTTGTGTTTACTGTTATAAAGCTCCTTGATGAAATCAGCTGCCAAAAAGCACAGCTTTGTTACCTCGGAAGGACACATTTACTAAAATATATTGAAAATTCCTCTGTATCTCATAATAAGGTCAGCCTTCTCTGGGTTGCTGTTATGAAACCATACTGAAAGGTGTTTCAGTGTTCCAGACAGGATTGTGCCTATTTGTGTCGACAAAATGCTGTTTCTAAGGTTAGTGATAACACATTAGATATTTTTGGAAATTTAATGGAATTCAAAGGTAAAAAGTAATATTTATCACAGATATGTTGCAGCATTGGCAGGTGACATGAAAATAAAAACAAACAATGCAGAAAAAAAGGCATGTTTCAGAAAAAAGTTTAGCATCCTTTGGGTCTAATCTATGTAAATCCACATTTGGAGGAGCTCAACATGTTAAAAATTTCCAGCATATGATCTACCTGATGGCACAGAGGTGGGGCTGAAGGGGGCATACATCTCAGCAGGAGTGTGTTGCTGCTGGCGGCTGCTCCTGCTAGGGTCCAGTGTGTTGGCAGGTGACGGGGGCATCTGTGAGCGAAAGCACATACACATGCCCAGATGTCACCACGATCAAAGTCGCCTAAAAGTCAACTACAAGCGCTGCATATTTATCTTCAAGGCTGTTCTGTTTGATATTCTGAAGTTCAGCCTGACATTATAAAATTGCATTACAGCTAAAAAGGGATTGTAACATTCCCATACAGTTAAAGAAACTTCTCCCAAGTGCAGAAAACTTAAAAGAAGGTTGATTTAATGTGGTGGTACTCACTGAGGGAGGAGTGGACATGTCGCCGAAAAGATCAAAGTGGTTGATATTCTGTGGATTGAATTGAAGGAGACAGAGACATAGTCCAGTGATACATCATGACCATGAGATTTGCACAGTCATGAATCCCTGAATACATCTCCAAATAGGGTGCGGTGGTTGCACGGGTGGGTGTGGGAGTGAAATCTATTCATGAAGGCAGTTGTGCTGTAGATGGCGAGAAACAACTATCCCCTCATTTCATTATCAGAAAATGGATCTAAAATGAATCTTCCATGGTTCTCTATAATTGAGTGGGTAAAAGGCTATTCAGTCCTACAAAACAGGCTCTGATTAGATATTCTTATTTCTGCCAATCAAGAGGGGGGGGCCCCGTGAGAGCTGGGGTCGCTTTATTATGCTGATTCTAGTCTGTGCAGATCTATATGCAGAGGAGTGTGTTTATTTCATCAAATGAATGAATACTTATAGGAAGACGCTACTTGAACCACCCAACCAAGACAAAGAGGCCACCTCACCCTATAGAGAGACGTGACCCCTATATTAGTCCCCTCTGTCCTCTACTTAAAGGAGAGAGGACGCGGCTATGGAAGAGACTATGGGATGGCTAAGTTGCATGAAATGTCTCTGGGGCCATGCACAAGCAGACAATGAATCACTGTAAAGCACGAATAACACACAGTACACACACGGGTTTTGCATGCAGTAAATAAGCAAACGCACGCACGTACAAAGACGACATATTGAAAAGAAAGAAAAGAAAAAGGCAGAAATCACAGCAATCAGTGTTGCTGTTGACAGGGTGTTTCTGTCCTCCTTGGATAAGCCAGGACAAAACGGATCTCACAGTTTGCACGGCACTTTGTAACCATTGAGGGGTACAGAATGAGTCCGAATTTAGAAAAAGGTAAACATTGTACACAGAGGTCTCTCCCTGCAGGCACGGACACACATCAGGGGAGCTCCAGGCTCTCAAAAAGCTCCAACTGAATGAACAGACAAGCAGTAACACTTAGAGATATGGAAGCGCTGCTACTTATACTGGCATGGGCTGTTTGGGTGAGATAGCGAGAGGCCAGGACAGTTTATCTGTTTGATATGCTGAGCAACAAGCACACAACAGCGAAGAGAGAGGCACTTTGCTAGGGCTGTTTTCGAAAGTTTTGTGGAAATTCTCTCTGGGTGAATGTTTTGCGAATAAGCTTGAATAAATGTTTTTTTATAAAGGATTCAGGAGATGGTCACTGGATGGTGGTGAAGAACTCATAAAACCCACCAGGATGGAATGAAAGGCATTTACAGTTTTATTAAAGGGGTGAAATCAAAAATGCTCTCTGTGATGTTTTCTGATCAAACTAATCTCTGTAGAAAAGAAATTGCTATTCATTAAGGTACAGCTTTTATGAGCGTTCGGTGGCCTTGTATGTAGCCGTGACTGCACTGCATGCAGCTCAACCCAACACCCGCCCCACCTACAAACCTCTCGTTCCTCATCCTCTGAGGAAGATGAACAGCCACCCCTTAATTTATACAAACCAGTCAAATGGGACTAGGAAAAAACACGCTCCAAAACTGATTTCTTCTCTACCATCTGGTCACGACATGCATTGGATTCTGCACAGGATTGGGTTTTGGATACGAAGCCTGCCTCTCTAATGTTCTGTGAAATTGCTGACATGTCTGAGTTTGGTTGACCAATCATTTAGTCTTATCTCTTCAAGCAGGCTAAGCATGGCCAATGAAGTTTTGTTTTATCATCGTCAGAAAAAGCGGAGTCAGACCTGGGCATCTGTCTGACTCGTCCTTGGTTTGGGAAAGATGTTTTAGAGCCTTTAGGCTGTTTTGACGTCACCGCTAAAAACACCAAAACACTTCAAATGGATGGAGTCAAAAGGGGCTTAAGACACTGCCTTCCAGAGGAGAAGGGAGAGAGGTTTGCAAGTATAAGAGAAAATAAACAAATAATAAAAATAAAAATAAAACACCTACAGTCATGAAATGGCGTTTTGGGACATCATAGATCCCTTCCTTCTGCTGACTGGTTGGGACCTGCATTGGATTGGAGGTCGAATCAAACGAAGATTATTGAACAGAGAAAAACTCTTTCTGTTTCTTTTTTGACACAGGCTAGGTATTTATAACCCAAAGCTTACAAGAACTGAAATGTCTTCACTGAGATCGAAAAAGTGTACTGCATCAATTTCAATTTAGTCTGTTTTTTTTAGATGTAATGTTATCTTTTAGAGCCATGGGATTATGCAAATTCTACAGTTGTGCTGCTGAATCAATTCTACTTAAATCAATATTGATTGCAAACAATGCTTCTGCATGCTGGTTCTTGGAGTATTAAGAAAGCCTATTGTTATTCTGCAACAGAATGTCTCAACTGGTTCATTTGACAATAAGAAAACACCTCAGCTCAGGCCTTCTTTTGCACATTTATTCTCTTGCATTTATCCTAACTATCTGTTGCTCTCACCCTCTCTCAATTGGTTAACGTTGGGTTACGTTTTTTTCCCCAAGTCTATTGATCTTGTTTCATTCTGAGATCAAATGGCATGGCAACTGATTAATCTCTCTCTCTGCATCTTTCATCTTCAGAGGAACGCAAGATACAGAGAGGCAAAAAGAAGAGGAGGAAGATAAGGAGGGGAGAAGGAGAAAGAGGGGGAGGGAGGAAGGAGGGGAGGATTAAACCAAACGACAGGTCCCTCGACTCTTAGCTGGTCCTTCAGATGGTCTCAAACCAAAAGGTCAGAGTGTAGGATACCTAAGAGGAGTCTGGTATACAACTCAGACTAAACAAATGACCTTGACTTTTTTTTTTTGATTACCTGTATCATTTTAAGTAGATCTAGCAGAATATTTTTACTTTTACCCCTGAACTGGCTGCTCAGCTACAGTCACATAATCAAACAAAATCTTTCATTTTTAGAAAATGCCTTCCGTAGTGTCATTCATAAAAGTGCTCTATAGACTCATGTTGTTAGTATTGTAACTATTATCATTTGTCACAAGGTATGAAGAGGGAAGAAAAAAAAAAGGGGAGGAGGGGGGCGACATTGCTTGTCTTTGTACCTGATAAACGCTCTCCTCTGACTGGGGGCCACGGAGCGGTTCGTGTCCAGCCTCAAACACTATGTACTACAGAACAGAAGTTGTAGGCGAGGTGTAGAGGTGCAGAGAATAATGGGAAGGGAGGACGAAGAAAGGTTGGCATATAAAATAAAGAGATACGACGAGGGAGTGGTACATGACGGGAATAAATGAAAGCACAGGGGAGCAAGGAGTGAAATGAGATCGGGAATATAAATGGTGTAAAAAAAAAAAAAAGAAGAGATGGGGCATGGGAAAGAGAAATGGGAGGGGAAAGGGGGATTGAAGAGAGAAAGAAAAAGAGTGAGGTGGGAAGAGGAAAGAGCACAAGTATAATAGGTCAGGCAGTAGTTCAAGGCAATGAGGAGGTTTAAGCTAGAGGTCTACCTTCAACATCAGCAATGTGATGCTCCATCTCTTTGAGAGAAAATAGACCTGGAAGTCAGAATATTCACTTGAGATCCAGATTCATCCAGATCTCCACTGAGGTTTACGTAAATAAAAGCCTCTATGGATCTCAAGGGAAGGTTCTGGCTGCAGTCTGGAGTTTTGTCAACCAACATCAACATAATCGAAAAAGCTGTAAATGGAATGACTTTATGCAAACACACTTCAAGAGCAAAGAACAGAGGTGATTTGGGAGGTGGTTGGACGTACCACTGAACATAGCATTCAGAGTAAGAGTTAGTGTTGTCTGTATTCAGTGTGAGCATACACAGAGGGGAAAAAAATCATGTTTATCCGAATAAATGCACAGGGCAAAAAAAGGAAGGGGGGTGGGGGTAACAACCAGTCAACCAGGGTATGTCTTTGGAAGAAATCAGAACACTGACACAGATCAACTTAAAATATGGTTTTACAACATTGCACTGGCAAATGGGAGTTGAATGGTTGAACAAAACTGTCCACTAGGATGGTCTACTGTGTATTACTGGAATGGTGGAATATCATGAATCATTAATTCAAGCAGATCAGGTGAAAAGGTACTTAAATTAAGGATTAACTGTTTCTGATTCCCGGCTTTAAGAGTGAAAACAGCGCCAGTGAAGCTACAGAGGCGTCAGAGTCAGCAGTGGTTCATTCGTGCTCTGTGCGCCCACAGACCTACCTGGTAAACGGGGTCGTCCACTTCATCCTCTAGGATGGTCTGTGCGGTGGGAGGACAGAAGGGAGACGTTTTGGATTTTATCAGTAACACAGCAGCGATAGATACAGAAGATAAATGGAGGAAGAATAGCAATGTGAAGTCTAATTTGTCCATACATGCTAGCATCATTATAGTATGACTGTTACTTTTAACCCATAAAGACCCAAATAGCCACTGGCGACCAAAACCAACAACTGATGTAAAAGGTTTAATACCCACTGATCCACTAATCCTAGCAATACATATAAATAATTGGTGTAAGATGCAGTTTGTCATCTTTTCATGGTCACCAGATATGACTCATTGGGACGTTCATAGGCTCCGTAGTTGCCGTGGAAACACCGTCATCTTCTACAACATTGATTCACCAGTAAAACCCATGGAGTTGGATCA
>JAPQRP010000011.1:3411604-3434930 GCA_037367295.1 Apogon hyalosoma
GGGGGGGGGGGGTGACACATAGTCCTCTGGATTTACAATTACCCAAGGTTGAACGGTCCTCCTCACAATATTTCTGGCCCATAAGCCTGATGCTCATAATTTGTCTGACACAGAGTTGCCTTAAGTGTTGTCTACTGTTAGTCTGTGTCTATGTAGATCCCACACATCGTACAACGTGACTGCCACTAGGGACACTTGGTGGTCTAAAGGTGCTTACAGACTGAGAGATTTCTGTAATGTTATAAGTTTATTGCAAGCTACACTATGCAACACGAATCTAATAAAGTTGGGTACGACATTAAGTTTGATGTATGTAGACGTTATGATGATAAACCCAACTGAATTGTAGGCTACAACGCATAATGCACACACACAGAAGAACACGACCCCATTAGTACACTGTGCTATGAATTGCAACGTTGCAACAGTAATATTTATGTATATGGAAATAAATCCAAACAGGAGGAGGAGGAGGATAATGTAGACTCGGTTGTGGCCTGGGAAAAGAGATGAACTTGGGATGCCAGAAGAAAGCTAGGGGTAATATTTCTTAGTATGCCTAAGACTGTGACATTTCATGATGCATTCCTACTGGTTGGTTACTCCACATACAGTCGGGTCTGTATATATTTCAACAGTGCCACAGATTTTGTAGTTTTGCCTCTGTATAACACTATTGTACGTTTGAGATGAAACTATGAAGATGTGACTGAAATGTAGACTTCAACCCATAAGGACCATGTATGACACTTGTGGCAGTTCCCAAATGAATTTTTCCCCTATATTTAACCCTCCTTAAGTGGTTTATCACCATTATTGTAATATTATCTTCTGTATTTTGTGTGCATTTTGACTTTTTCAGCAAAATTTATCATTAACTGAGCCGAATCCAAGCATCTCCATCCGCTATCATTTATCAAACTCCATGGGTTTTACTGGTGAATCAATGCTGTAGAATTTGACAGTGTTTCCACGGTAACTACGGAACCTCTGAACGTCCAAATGGGTCATATCTAATGACCATGAGAAGACGACAAACTGTATTTTACACCAATTATTTACATTGATTGATAGGATTAGTGGATCAACAGGTATTAAACAGTTTAGATCAGTAGATGATGAACCATTTCAGACATAACCCCTCCATTTTCAGAAGCTCAATAGTCAACAGCTATCTTTTATCTGCTTCATTTGTTAAAAAAAAAATAACCAGGGAACATGCCACATCTGGACAAGAATCAGTTGTCCAATTACTTTTTTCGGAAATGCAACCATAGTCCCTCAATTTTTAACCACCCACAAGCAATTGGACAGCTGAATGATAAGCAGCTTCATGTCCAGATGTGGCCTGTTGTTTGACAAAAGAAGCAGATAAAAGGTTTGGATTTGGTAGCTGTTAACCTCTGAAAATGGAGGGACTATGGTTAAATTGGTTGTAATTCCGATTACTGATAAAGCTGGAGGTCCACGCTTCAACCATATCTTGATGGTTTCATTTCAGATCTACCGTGGTGTTTCACAGAGGCAATATTATGAAAATTGTGTCAATGTCCAAAAATATATGGACCTGAGGGCGGGTAATGTTACATGGTGAGAAGGTCATCTTTTATTTAATCCAATGACATAATTTTGTCCCAGATCAGTTTCATGAGACCGTCTTTGAACCTTTCTCACTGTAAGATGTAGGACAACCAAAACATACAGTCGCGGGAAAAATTATTAGACCACCCCTTGTTTTCTTCAATTTCTTGTTCATTTTAATGCCTGGTCCAACTAAAGCTACATTTGTTTGGACAAATATAATGATAACAACAAAAATAGCTCATAGTAGTTTAATTTCAGAGCTGATATCTATCCATTTTCCATGGTTTTCTTGATAATAACCCAAATCCTTTAAGTTCTTACATCAATAGCTATAGCATTGTACTGCCAAAAACAGTGCTTTTAGTCTGTTTTTGTCACATGATACAGGCAGGAGTTAGTACTTGATTGCATAACCATAGTTTTGATGACTTTTGATGGTCTAATAATTTTTCCGCGACTGTATCTCTATGTTTTTTTTCACCAGAATTACATAGTTCACACTTAGTTTAAGAAGCAAACATCATGGGTTACAATGCAAACTGGAAGCTTTGTCAAACAGCTTTTTGTTAACAAACCGAAATGGCATAAAATATTCCAATCTGGAACACCTGACTAGATAATAGACCAATCTTGATAACAGAAGGTTGTAAATCAAACACTACAATCTCCCACCTGACAAACAGGCCGTGCACTGGGACCACAGAGAGAACAATTACCATTAGCCCTGCTTCATACTGTTAAAGGGTTTGTCTCTGATCACAGTGTTGCCTCGTCTTCCTTGCCACACTAGAATGGGGACAGTGAAGGGACAGATGGTAACAGATGGAGAGTCAGAAGTGCCCCTCCAGATATAAGGACTTGGCAACAAGAAAGTTTTTGTTGGGGATCCGGGCACTGAGGCAGCTTAACCTTTGACCCTTTCAGTGTGTGGATCCATGTCTGCTTGTCTCTTTCCGTCAGTGTCTGTGTCTGCCAGCAGGCCACACACACCATCCATTTAGATATAATGACAGTGTATGGCAATTCCCACTGTGTCATGTTTCAAACCTGCATTGGGCGGACATTACTAACCATCGTTTTGTGTATTTTTCTACAGCGCATTTGACATCTATAACATAAAAACAGTAGGTAATGTATGTCTTGTATGTGTCGGCGCAGGGGGCTGATTACTTAAAGCAGCGGCAAGGAGAATGGATGTCTAGAGAAGGCAAATCTGTTCCTGCCATCTGCCTCCACCATGTGCACAAAACTTTCATAAGCATCAACAGACACACAGATACACATTTACAAACATTAAATCGGGCATGTGTTCCCTCGTAGATCCAAACTCACATTCAGTCGAAATTCCTCCAAGCGTCCTTGGCATTAAACACAGGATTAAGGTTTTGGTGAAATGACTGATTGGCTGAATCAGTTAAAGAGTTAATGAGTAGTATTGTACACATCGTCGATGCAGTGGATAGACTGGTGACTCACTGCAGAGTAACATGTAGGTATTGACGTGTGCTGGATTATGAAGCTCATTCTTTAAGCAGGGGCTCCTCTACACTATTATCACTTTCATGATGAAGTGGTGTGATGAAATAGATAAGTGCAGCAGCAAATGATTTGGCCAAATGCGGGAAATAGTGTTTGAACACGGTGAAATGGTAAGTATTTTTTCAGCATCTTATAACCCCTTCAATGTCATGCATTCAGAATGAGAGCAGACTGGTGGTTTAATCTGCAGTTTGCTGTCTTGCTCTCCTTTTCCTCCTCTCTCAGTGTCTCTGTCCCCCTTCCCTTGTCTCTCCTGAAATGAATCATTTTTTTGTGCATAGATTACAGTGGGAGAGCAACAGTTGCTATGGAGATAGAGTAAAGTCACGCATGTAAAGCAATTCTGTCGATGGGTAGAGGGGAGCTTTGGCTTTTCCATGGCAGTCAGAGTTTGCTGCAGAGAGGTTTGATTTTTCCAAAACGTTTTGAAAGGAATGAGATTCGGATACGCTGTGACAGCCATAAAAACAATGTAACGTGCCCAGTATATCTTATGCTGGGTTTTATGCATATTTCACTGTTCCAAATGCACCATTTTCCTCTGAAATAGACCAGTAACATCATTTTTTAAATTATATGCACAAAATATGGAGCACAGCTCATTTTTTAGGTCAAGGCTGATTTCCTACAGTTAACAAATATATGCAAAATACACTGAATTGATGACATTAATTATTTGTATTCTTTGTATTAATCCGTTACACCTGCTATTTCTGTTTTTAAGACTGTGTTATATCAGTGTTTCATAAGCTAGAGCATCTCCTGTGTTATTTGTAGTTGGATGGTAAATGTTGTCTTTGAAATAGTTTGGAAATGAAACAAAATACCGACCACTAGCATTAGCATGATATTAGCATCACATTAACCAGTATTAGCTGCTTGCGATGGTTACTTTGCATTGTACTCTAAAATTTTATGTTTTCAATAAGTTTTTTTTTTTTTTTTTTTACATATGCTTTACATGGTAGACGTTTGTGACAGCTTTCCAGTTTTAAGTACTACACTGTATTTCCTCTAAAACTCAAACTTGAACTTAAAACAAATATTTCACTATTCTGAGATGTGTCAAGGAAAATAGAATAGAATCTTTATTTTGTCAGTAGGGGTTCACACACATAAACATGCACCACACACCGAAATTTGTCTTCTGCCTTTAACCCATCCCTTCATCAATCATCACACACACTGCATGGTAGAAGCAGTGCAAATGGGAGGAAATGGGGAGGGTTAAGTGCCTTGCTCAGGGGCACATGAGCGCCGCCAGTCCAGGGAATCAAGTCGGTGACCCTTCAGTCATGAGCCAACTCTCCAGCTGACTCTCCAGCCATCTAGGCCACGGCTGCCTCCATGGAAAATATGATAGAATATAAGATAACATTGCACTTATTGTGATGACAATATGACTTTTAATATACAACCAATCCAACCTTGCAACTGGCACTAAATTGACAGAAACTAGTCCAAGGGGAGCTGATGATTTATTAACTAGCAGATTCAATACATGTGCATAAATATTCTTATTCTTCACACTTCAAGCTGCCTTTTGCGATGTTAATTTCAAATGCTTATATCACTTTGATGATGAAAACATGATTTAAAGGTCAGGCTCATCACGAGGAAATCCAACATACACATTTTTGTGTTGTAGTCACACTCTAACTCAGTACTAATCCACTAAATCCAGAAACTTTACCCCATGTAAATGTCATCTAAAAAAACCACAGTATGCAGCTATTTTACAAGACTCTAAAAATTGTTTGTGTGATGATTTTGAGCTGTTATCATAATTTCACAGAGGAGTAGATGGTTGGATTGAATGTCAGAGAAAATATTAGCCTTCCACACTGTTGATCTTTTCTTGACAGTTTCACATCTATTTGAGTATAACCTGAGCTTGGTCTGTGTGATCAGCCTGATCCTCAATGGTGTCCTTCAACTGGCCCCAGTCAGCTCACAACTACCACTAGACGTGCTGCCTCACAGTCTGCATCCATTACATGGCCCCATTTCCATTTATATGGATCTAAATAGCATCTTTGCTGATTGTGACAATGGTCCCTGCAGCATGTGATTAACATGGTAAAGTCAGGGGCTGATAGCCTGCGCTGATAGCCCCCTCTGATGAGCCGCATGGCCATGTGCGTAATAGCCCCTCGCTCGGCTCTTACCCCTCTCTACTTAACTCAAATCGATGGGCCCTCCTCCAGCTCGGTCATTCATCTACGCAAGCCGACAGAGCCACTGAAACAGCCACAGAGGACCTGGCCCCGCGGCCCCACTACAGCTGGCCCGTAGAAGCCAGATTTACTGGACTAGCTGGAGTGGCTTTATTCATGGGTAGAGAAATGAGGGGAAAAAAAAATAGGATGAAGAGAGTGAGAGCAAACGACAAAGCATCCATTTCTTGCCCACTTCCTTCCCCCTCCCTCTGGCCCTGATTCTTTCCTCTTCTCTATCTCCTCTTCTTTCCTCCTCTCAGCCAATTCAATCCCATTTCAATCTCCCAGTGAACGTTCAGTGAATGCCTCTTCCTATTACATCACTTATGCTGTTCATCAAAGCGACAGGGTGTGAATTACCCCGTCCATGACACCTAAATCATGGTACTACCATACCCTAGGGCTACAAGGAATAGCTGTTGCTACATCTGGAACCCTGGGATGAGGACGGTAGCTTATGGCAAACCTGACTGAGTGAAGCTTCTCTCAGTGTAGTACAGCATTATTTTAGCCCCAGTCAAACATGGTTAAAGTTATGTGCACTCCCTGCTAAACATCAAATTGCAATTCTGTCCGGACTTTTTTGTGAATGTTGTGAATTACTTAAAATAAAGGTTTAGTGGGTGGCACATAGGGGTGAAGCTGTAGGTTACAACCCTTCCCTTGCACTCCTGTATTGTAAAGGTCAACAATTAGAACCAGTATTTGTTTTGACCAGTCTAGGCTTCTTAGTTAAGAGGGCAATAACTTCGGTTTATTCTCAAACACAGTAGGTGATGGCAATGCACCTTAATGTTGTATGCTGCAAAACACAAAAAAGGAAGCCTGTTGTTACTCTTGACCTTTGATACTAGGTCTCACAGTCTGAATGGTCTCTCAAGCACTGTTTCAAGGCTCATTCAACACAGAATTCATTTTATTGGATGAATGCTCAACTAAAAGCTATAAAATAAATTGAGGTGTTCCCCAAGGATCAGTTGCAGAACCTTACACCTTTTAATGCTGCCACTTTACAAAACATCATCTGAAAGCATGGCAGAAGTTTCTATATATACTGATGACTCAGGACCAGCAAGTACCCTTTTAACTGCACTTTAAATATAAAATCACTGGATGACACATGACTTCCTAACACTGAGTCAATACAAAAGTTAGGTTTTTGTCATCAGTGATGAAGCTCTGAGATTCAAACTTTGTGCAAAACTGCAAGCACTGACATTGAATCTATGCCAACAATTAAAAAAAAAAAAGCTACATTTTTTGTTATTCAGAAATTAATTTTAATCTCACATTACAAAAAAAAAACAAAAACATTTTCTTATCTTAAAAACAAGTCCTTGGAATAGCAGAGAAATGTTGTATTTATTAAAGGAAACTGAAAACCGAAAACCTATATTTTGATTTGCTTTTACCTGAACTTTACTTATTGCTTGGTCTTTTTCATCATATTAATTTATTATGTTATGGAGTTATGGAACACAGCTGTATTGTTTTATAATAGGAAGCATTGTGTTATACAGTTTCCTTTTTCTTTCTGTTGGATTGTGTCTGCTTAAAAAGCGCCATCAAAATTATTTATCTTTTCAGTGGTTTGTTTCCACACCCCTGCATCATAAAACTCTTTTCTCTAAATCCACACATATTTTTAATCACTGTAAGATCAGTCTAAGTATTCCTATCTAGTCATTTTTCCATCTTTCCAAACTTGCAAATATTTTGCTTTTAGGCCTACACACTACATAACCACTACATTGTGCATGAAGACACTTTTCAAATCCAATGTACTGAAATTACACATACTGGACTGTGCAGGGTAGTTTTGGGCAACTATTTCTTTATGTCTTTTGTCATGTAGCTGCAAATTAAACATGACTCTAGAGAAGATGTGCTCAGTTGTGTTTTTATTATGCAGTATAGTAAGTAGGGGGTAGAAAACAAAGATGGCATATTTAGCTTCGTCTTCTACCTTCAGAATGATAATACTAAAATAAACGTGAAGAAAATAATGTTCTCTTAAGTATGATACTCCAAGAAGACCTCATTTGACTGCAGTATCACAGTAATTGGAGGCTCGAGCGTGTTGAGGAAGGAAGGTCTAAATGTTGTGCGATACCAACACAAGCATATATCACACATTTGTTACTACTCATTTGCATGTGGTAGAAAGAGTTGGTGATGACTTCATGAATAAATTGTGCTGATTTATGTGTCCAGTTGGTATCTCAATCATGTGGAAGATTTTTTTTTTTTTAAATAAATAAGAGACATGAATAGGAAGAAAGGAAGTAGCCTACTTTGACTGCTTATTCACTGGGCTCAGAATTTTGTGTTTCACCTGTTTGCAGCACCACTCCCCTGCATCCTACCTTCAGAAACATTGTAGTGCTGAGGTATTACTGTTACAAAGAAAATGGAGTTTTATAAGACGATCTCACATACCTTTGATCCTCCTGGACTCCTTTCGCTGGCTGGTTTTGACACCCGGCTGAAGCTCGGCCTCTGCCGACATCCTCCACTGCTGAGTCCCTTGTTCTGCTTACAGCAGATCCACCATGGGTTAGCAGCACACAAGCTAATCCTCCCAATTCCCAGTGTCCAGTTCCACCACTTTCTTTCTCACAGTCCTTCTGCAGTGAAGTGGGTCTCTTTCAAATCCATACTGATGCGTCTGGTACTCCTCAATAAATGAAGATCCAGCATTGATAATAACCCTCCTTCACTGCTGGCCCATGGTGTTGCAGTATTGTTTAACAACACGTGAAAACCTGGTCGAATTATGAGCTGGCTGATCCTCTCGTGAGCAGCTTCAGATCAGATTTGACATCTTCTGGAGTGTACCTGAGTTCTCTCATTGAAGGTCAAGTATCACATGGTCTATGGTTGCTCTTTTCTGGGTTCCACCTATTGCTCAGGAGTAATTCCCCCCAGGGGAGACCGCAACATTGATTGAATCAAATATTGTTCTTCAGAGTAGGTCAGGAGTGGATATTATTCTTTGGTAGAGCACTTCAGATGCAGTCCGACAGCCCCTCACAGTCACTTGCTCTGAGCACTGTAAGGCGAGGAGACAGGGGTGACAGTTAATGTTAAGCTTGAGGCGATTAAAAATTAACATGACAAACACATACCCCCTTAATCACTCATTACAACCTTAATTTAACATGTAAAATGGCAGGCACCAATTTAACAAATCAACAAAGATGTTATTATCTCTTCTGGATCATCAATCCTTAATGAGAGTGCAGCAAATGCTTAGTGTTCAGTGCCCACCCTTGAAGGGGTCCTGTTGCAAAATATGCGATGCTCTTATTTTACGTTTGACTTGGGAGTAAATATAGAATATTAAAGCATGACCGATGCATCTGTGCATGCAAAGCAACTTTTCAGAAGATGGATTGTTAATGGTTCTAGTTTACGGCAACAGCACGAGAGGAGGGGAAGCAGCAGAGACCGATGAATGACAGGCTGTTTCAAAGCAAACTGTGGTGAGAATCCTGGCACAGACGTCTATAAACTGGAACCCCCACATTGTGCTTTAATGCCCTTGAATCATCCACTGCTAACACAAGAGCTGTGCCAAGTTGGCACCGTGGCTGGCACCATTTCTGTTGGCATGGTGATGAGCCATTGTTGGAGAAAGAGGCCTTCAGCCTTCTCTGGCCTGAAAAGAACTGCTGCACATCGTACATTATCCTGTGTGACATTGTATGACATTGTGAGCGTGTGCGGTGAGAGGAAGTGAAAATGTACCTAACGAGTGTCATACATGAGTCATTTAGATTTTTTTTTTTTCCTAGTTGCATTATATTGATATCTCTGAAGTACTCTGAATTGTTGCATGAGCTTCAGTGTAACCTCAGTTTTAAACATGTCTGTTCATGTTATATTCACCACTTCAGCCAGCTCATACACAAATACACTGTCACCCATAAAGTTCGAATAAAACATTTTTTTTACCTTTTCTCATGAACTATTGTTGTGACTATGTGTTTTTTTTTTCTTGATAGATAAAGTGTAACTGAGACTCAGTATGAAATCATTGCACCTGATCAACGGTGATTACTGATGTGTATAAACAGGACTAAAATGAGAAATGTATCTAAAAATAAAATTATTACAACTTTATAGTCAACAGTGTTATAAAATATGAAATATGAAGTAAAAAACATATAGATGCGTGAAATATATATATATAATATGAAACCAAACAACTTCATCTACATGTGTCTAGTCAAATCTTAAGATCTCCATATGATGCATATATGCTATAATAACATTTTGTTACAGGTAGCATACGGTGACTTATCTCTTTTTAGGGCATTAAATGGAAATATCTCAGATTCTACATTTCCCTTTGGGCTGAGCAGTTTTTGTCTTTTTATGTGCTTTTTCCCCCATAATAACAGACCAACTAACTTGTTAATTTAAGCTAGCAAAGCATAGGCAAAAAAAAAAAAAGGCAGAAAAGTGCATGTAGAGAGTTTGTGAGAGCTCAGCAGTGACTTATCTGAGAACCTGCAAGAAACTCCATTTCTGTTTCGACCAGTTTCTGTGAGGAGGAGCCCAAAAACCTTATCTTAAGCCTGGCTTCTGCTGAATTGGAAACATTTTCAAACCATGTGATTTCATCTGCATCCATGCAATGTTATGTTACATTCACCCACATCCTTCCAGTAACATTAACTCCATATATCTGAAAACAACTCAAAACACTTGCTTCCACCTGACAATTTAAAATCCGTTCATAGTTCTCATTTATACAGTGTACATTTATCAAATCCAGCAGCCTCTAAATCCGTTATTATCCAGAGTCAGGGATATTGTGTCTTACAGATATACACTGTTCTGTTTATTTTTTATTTTTAACCTAATAGTCACATATTCACTATACATCCTTGTATATTATTTCCCATGCAATGACTTTTTATCTCATTTTCCATACTCTAGTCTTTATACTCTCGAAGCCTGTTTTTCGTTTTAAAAAATACAACACATGCCTTAATGCGTGGAACAAACTAGGATATATGAGACCATTTTATGCACAAAGAATTGCTGTCACGCTTAAATTTGAGTTAGTGCCTCACCGTGACTCAGTTAATCTGACATAGTAAATAATGTTTATGGCATCAATAAAGAAATTAATTTGTACAAGTCATGTTGATGCCTGATAGATTTAATTAATTGGTCCAGACAGGATCCAGTGCATAAACAGAGTGATCCTTGACATGGTCCAGCTCCATCTGCAGACAAATCCTCTGGTCCACCCATTACTGCAAGATGAGCCTTGAATATCACACACAACAGGTTTTTGTGGTTTCCTCATCAGCAGCGGTTCTCCTTGTGCATTTCAGTCAGAACCATGTGTCACTTTTCATATGTACTCGTGAGACGAATAATGTCACTGTGGGCCGAGTCAAGGGCCAGTCTCCGTGTAAGTACTGTACGTCTCAGGCAGACTCTTGTAGTGTCAGCGATGGGAGAGGTATTTTCCGAGTCACAAAGAACCTTATCAGAATGTAATTTTCATTACCAACGAGGGAGATATGCCTCATTGTATTAGACGGAAGAGTGATTTAATGTGATCTACGGCTGCTTTTCAAAACCAATGCTATCTAGGTCACCCAGACTCCCCAATCTGCGCTGTGTTTTAACAGCTACTCGTGTCTCTTATGATTTGGGTCAGACTTAACGAGCATCACTCGTTTCTTCAGCTACTCAGAACAGTTATGGGATGTCAAAAGCCCTTGACAAAAGCCGCACTTTATTTATTAATTTGTTCATTTTAGTACTACCTCTCTCAAGTGTAAAAAAAAAAAAACTTCCTTGAGGGAAATCCATTTAATTTCTGCTTGTATTTCTTTATTTTCCCCCCATCAATGCATTACTCTCTTTGTCTCTGTCTGCCTGTCGACGTGAATTTCACAAATCATCTCTGGAGATATTTGTTTCCTGTTTGCCTCTGAATCTTTGCCCTGTAAAAAGATTATTGAACCAAAAAACGTCGTGCTGTGAGGAAAACCTGATGTATGGTAAAGCTCTCTTTTTTACATTACCTGCATCAATCATGCAAACTATTGATTTTTCAGGAGGAGAGTTTGAGTGTACGGTTTATCTTCTCAAGGCGAGGCTTTGCCCCTTGGCTACATGCAGGAACACATACCAGCGTATGTCTTATGTAGCTTCAGTGCATTGAGATGAGATGCAATTTGAGCTATTGTGACAAAGATCACATTTCATTTTTCTTGATAAGTTTGTCAGAACACTGCCTATACGTCGAACATTGCCTCCCTCACTGTCCTTGTTTCTTGTCTGCTCTCAGCTTTACACACCAAAAACATACATAAAAACACACACACGCCATTAAAACATCAAAATGAAAAAGTAGTATTTTCACCTCTAATACACAAACCGTACAGCTGGAAACGGTAATGCAATACATAAAAAATGTCAAGAACATAATTTTAGTCTTTTGAATTTCTTAAAAATTATCTCAATTTATTCTATTTATGCTGGATTGTATATTTCTAGCCCTCTCTGCAGATGAAAATGATTCATTAAGACGTAGAATCAGATTTATAATCATGTTTACTGTCTCTGAAATATAATAGGCAATCATGAAACACAATGTGATTTTTAAACCACGTCTTTTGTGAGATTCTTTTAAGCTCCAGACTTCCAGTAAGTAATGTTTCCTCCTGAGACTGGTGTTTAATAGACTCCACAATCAACCTCATATTGTGAGACAAGCCTTTGTGCATCTTGCCACCGATGAGTAACAAAGGTTGAACAGCCATCTATCACTGGATATGGCCAATTACACCTCCATTCAGTCTATTCCCGACAGTAAGCAGAGTCTGGGCTCTCCACTTTGAATGCGACTGCTGCTGCTGCTGAGGAGCGGGAAGGCCTTATTCCCTGGACTACCTCGGTGTCTTCCTGGCCAAGGTTGGAGTGGCCCGGGGCTGGTGGAACGTTTGTTCGACAGACCGGCTTTGGCACCTTGCGCTGGTCATCTTTGTTACAAAATGCCCCCCAGCTTATGGAGTGGGACAGGGCTGTCACAACCTGGTCTCACATAGCTCCCTTGAATAGCCCCGCTGTGTTACCTTGTGCCACCTATGGCTACGTAGGCCGACCAACAACTGCTATCCCTCAGTATCTAAAGCTTTTAATCTGTGTTGTATTAATTGCTTTATTGTTACATGGCTGAGCATTTTATTCTGCATCAGCTCTCATCATCATAATCAGGAGTCAAATCATTTCATTTAGCCTTACAAGTGGTTGATAACCGTTCAGTTTCAGATAGAGTTAATTTGCCTTTGTTAGTCTAATTAGATAGTTAACATATGGCTTATATGAGACAATATTCATACAGGAATTCACCTCCATTGCTTTTATCCAGACTGATGCCAAATATCAATAGTTTTTACGGAAAGCCATGAGGTAAAGATTTGTATTTTTGTACTTTGCTTCCTCTCACTGGTCATATTGACAGTGACAATGAAACCAAATACAATGAATACATACAAAATGTATAGTTGTTGCCTTTTTAGTGACATTTTCCCTCTTACACAGTGACACAAACATCCTGATAATAGATGATTGTCTTGCAAT
This sequence comes from Apogon hyalosoma, assembly GCA_037367295.1. NCBI lineage: Eukaryota > Metazoa > Chordata > Actinopteri > Kurtiformes > Apogonidae > Apogon > Apogon hyalosoma. The sequence goes on from JAPQRP010000011.1 coordinate 3,424,561, forward strand.
TGATAATGCTACAGTAACTCAGACCTACAGTTTCATACTATACTATTGTGAATTATTCCACTCCTTATGATATAAAGGCAGTGTTGTCCAATGTACAATAATCATTATTATGGTCATTTCCCCCTGTGCATGATCATTGTTGATGTAAGTAATTCGATCATTTTGCAACACTTAGTAGTTGTAATTCATCTCATTTTGATTCATGCTTTGACACGTTCAAAATACAATATGGATCATATGTTTGTGTTTATGCATCTCTTCTCATATGACATATTTCTAGACAGCCATGCACGTCATGATGAATGTGACTCATCGGCACAGCTGTTGGGAACTTAACCATTAATTATATCTTCTAGACTGAATCAGAAACTGGACATATGTTATATTTAATGCAGTATGTGACAGGCTAGTGCTCTTATTTAACCATTACTTATATCTTAGCTACTACATGTACAATAATTTTCCCCAAAATATGGCTATTTTAGGGCTCTTCTACAATATTTTATCATAAGAAGGATTCAGTAAGTTACACTAAATCTCAGCTCTACAAAAACAGAAACCAAAAATATGCAAAAAACACAAAGGATATTACTGTACCAGGGCTAAAGAGAATGTCCTAATGAGAGAAGATCATTAACATAAAATGAAAGCAGAACAAATGTAGGCGACTGCCTTCTACACTGTAAACTAAACCATTCCTTTTGATTTCCACCAGGAATTACTAAGCTGAAATACAGTAACAGTGGAAGAGAAGGACCTCTCTTTTCTTCTTCTTCTTCTCTCTGCCTTTCTGGCCTTCCAGGGGGAACTGATAGCCTCTGAGCTCAGGCTGTTCAGCCACGGCCCATTAGTTCACCTCATTCTGACAAGATGGAGGGCCTCTGACGATGGAACAGTCAAGTGTGCAAACGGGAAGGAGGGGGGCAAGAAAATACATACAAAAATTCACTTTGGGCATTTCAAGCATTCTCATTTACTTTCAGAGGAAAATAGAGGCCTCATTGCTTTGGGTTCAACAGCTACAGCTGGTAAACTAAATAAGCGTTGCTGCACAGTTGCTTTGCAGTGCAGATTTATGTCAGTCTAGGCCTCCAAGCAGTGCACTCAGTTAGGCGTGGCTCCAGCGTGGCTACACAGAGGGCAGTGAAGAGCTGCCCTCTGAAGTGCTCTTGCATTATCCATTTTTTTTTCTTTACCAGCTCAGCTGCAGGATAACTGGGTCCAATTTAGACAGAGAGAGAGAGCACACAAGGGATGGGAGGGTGATGAGGGTGGTGTGGGGGGTCTTTTCAAGTCGGAAACATGACATAAATGAACAAACTCACTCACGCTTGCACAGCAGAGGTCTCAAGATGCAAATATTAATGGGGTTTATTTTGAAAGTTTGCATGTCTTAGCCTGCTTCTGCCTCCATAACAGACATATTCAGGCTAATAAAGTGTCACCAGCTCCCTATGGTGACAGTAAACAATAGCATGAAAACAGGATAGGCTACATTTCCACTCTTATTCATCTACTTCCACTCACCAAATATGGCAGGTCTGGAAATGTACCCGGCGCAAGACTCCTGGAACCCTCTCAGAACAGTTAATTGGTAGATCTCGCTCTCCAGAACACCTCCTCTGATGTTACTCGGCAACTTCCCCAAGGAGTCTTTAATTCACTGTTGAATTGGTTTGTTTTTGTGCTGTGTTTCAGTGTCTGAACAGTGTGTTAAAACAGGCTATTTACCACATTCGGTGGGAGAGAAAACTGGGCAGGCTCCATAAGGCCTGGACAAACACCATGTTACCTCACAGCCAATGTTTTCTCCTTCTGTCTCTCTTTTGAATCATTTTGATTTGATCCGTGTTTATCTATTTGATTCTCTACAGCCCTCTTTTTCATTCTGTTCTGACATCTTTTACTACAGTGTTCGCCTCTTTTCTCTACTTTGCACTATTAGTCTCCTCTGCCCTTTTTCAATTCGTCCCCTCTTTTGCCATCATAATGCCTATTTGTGACAAGACGCTGAAGTTGTTCTATTCTGCACCCCCTGCTTCACCAATGCTTCCTTTTGTGAGTTACAAAAGAGCTGTGGATACCTTCGTTTGGTCATTATTTCATGCGGAAAGTAATTAATGAGACAATTAGGGTTTTTTCCCTTTGTTCTGTATGAACTAAATAAATAACCAAAAGGCGCCGTCCTTAATTGCACATGGGTCATGGATATAATTAAGATACAAACAGCTTCTACATGATTCTCAACTTATGATTCTGGAATAACTGTTTGTTGTTCGGGCTGTTTTAACGTCCTAAACGACATATACTTTTACTAGTGTCATCAAACACAACAGAAAGCGTGCAGTTAAGATAAAAGTTGCCATGATCAAAATAAAATCATGGCTGTAGTCTGTGAGAGAGCATTAATGAAGCTGAAGGGAAGCACAGACATCTTAAAATAGGTACCTTTGTGTTTGTGTGTTACTGCCACACAGTCTTATTGATGTTGTCACGATGGGAGACACCCTACAAACACAACAACGAGGAATACTTTTACTCATTGTATATTAAAAAGCAAAATGACATATTTTGGACAAACTAGTCACATCTTTTCCTCATTAGTTTTGTCATATTGCGCTGGATGCCTCCAGTGGCTGTAAATGTTTGCATATAAGGTAGAAAACTGGCGTCTTCTTGCTCATTTATTTGTCAAGGTTTAGATCTGCAAATACTTCTTCTATGAAACACATTCACCATCAATTTCTCCACAGAACCTGGCAGACGCCTTTGAGAAAATACTGAAAATATGACATTACATGCAAAAGCATATCAACATGTTCTCCACTTCATGCTGTGATATGTCTGATGAATAGTTCAGTTTGCACTGGTAACATTACTACTCCTGCAGGCAGCTGTAGGACACACTCAAAGTACATGAAAAATTCCTTGTACTTTTTCACATAAATTACACTACAGCTGTTTTAACACCCCAATTAGTAGTATTTTGCTTTGTTGCTGGTGTACTGTAGATGTCACCATTTCCACAATCCTGTTAAAAGTGTTTCTTCTTTGTCACATCTAAACTTCTCGAGTGCAGCTTTGTTGTCGCACAACGTCTCCCACTGTGAAGTAACAGGTATGCTGATTAACTGCACTTTAAAACAAGCTTATGCAACACACACATCCCAGACACACAAACTGTCTATTCCCCGGACTATAATACAGTATGTACGGGTGTAATTAGTGAATCTCTCACCACACCTCAACGTCTTTCATTAATCTCACATGAGTGATTAGGCTGCTGCGACGTATGGAACCATGGGAGGTGTGAAACTGGGTGTGAAACTGTTGTCATCTCATACGTTATCACACTCTAGAGACTGGGAGGATTAAACCACGCCGGGCACAGCCCATTGGCAGCTAATCATGCCGCTAATGATAAGTGAAATATTCGAGTGCCTCTCATTACAATGGCATCGCAAGGTCAAGATCTGACACAAATGGGCACTGTTCCTGCTGTCTGTCTGAGAAACTCCTTCTTCAGTTGCTTGTGTTGTTTTCTATAAACCAAAAGCGGAGACAGGATACAAGCAGGAGTGAAGCCTTTTGAATATGACACTTGATGGCTGATTAGAGCAAAACATCAGTGTAGTCTCCAACTGTGATACTCTGATGAGAAGTGATCTAAAGGGTCTCGTCAGAGGACGTCATGCTGACCGTGGCTGCTGTGCCAGATGCTTGACGCTTAGTGAAACTCCACATCAAAAACTATAGAATCTGTTCCCTGAAGGCATCGCGACAAGGGAGAGCTTCATTTAATTAACCAAAGTGCAAAGATCCTAATTATAGGAGCAGTTAGTCTGGTTGGATAGACATTTAGGGGAAAAATATCAGTGGCAGGTGGGTTTTGTTACCTTTGGACAAAGCCAAGATAGATGTTCTCCGTTTCAACTCTCTGTGCTAAAATAATCTAATCCAGCTGTTGGCTGCTGGCAAACACAGATGAGAGAAGTGCTAATTTTCTCTTGGTTCTTTTTTTGGAATGTGAATAAGCACATTTTAAAGACATTACTGTGAGGGGTCATGCCATGTAACATCTGAAAGCTGACAATTCCTCACCCCAGGATGCTCACATCAGTATCTATTAACTTGGTTTCCTAAAGCTAAAGACATATTTTACATAAAGGTATATTTTTTCTTGTTTACAGGGATGTGCAAACTTGAGAATAATTGCATGTGTTCTCAAAATCTGACATACAGTCTGGGCTTAACTTCTACAACATCTTCAGAGGAAGCGTGTTAGCGTTACATTTTAATTTGATCATAGTTGTGAATGATCACAACAGGAGCAATACATATTTCTTAATGAAAAACACAAATAGTCAGGATATGAAATCACATGAGATTTAGATCTGGCAACTCCTCCAGGCTGAACCAAATATTTCAATTACCTCCAGGGGTTGCAAAAAATATTGCAGTGAAGGGATACAGGAGATGACAGACACAGTATTTAGACTGACTGTCAGAAGAAAAACACTGCTCAGCTTATATTTGATTACATATTTAATGGAACACAAACACAAGTGTACGCACAAATGCATCTCAGCTTCTGTAGTTTCCCTGCATGCTCCTGCCACACTATTATAATCATCAACCACATATGGAGCTGCTGTCCCGCCTGTGGGGAATAGGGTTGTAGAACGGGCCAACGGGATGAAGTCGAAGGACCTCACTACTCAGAGGTGATGAATGCTCTGCTGCTTATGGAGCCTCCTGTAGTGCATCTGTGAGAGCAGATGAATGGGGAGGAGAGGCTGATAAATTGGGTCACACGAACATAGCGTTTCTGGGTAATGCGGTGAAAACGCTGGAGGAGTGCAGTTGGGTGGCTGCACGTGCCTACAACTGGGGCAGAGCTGCTTTAACGCGACTTGATTTCCATCTCGAGCACTTCTCGTATTCTGAAAATTGTCGAAAAGTTTCGTACTGTGTTTGATTTTCAAAGATATATTTGACTTTTTCCTTATCTTCAAACTGCTCGTTCAGTCACAAAAAACTATATGAATTCAAAGAACTTTCAATTATCCATTGCAGCCCTTACAAACCAGTTCTAGTTTGATACAATTATAATCAGACCTTTACATGATTTACATGTAGCTTTCTAAAAATAGGCAGATAATGCCTGGTATGTGGCTGTTACTCATGTAAGATTCCGCTTTGATCATAATCCAATTAAATAGACATGTGGCTGGTTTTAGTTTTTCTGTCTCGTGCACTTGTACTGTAATATGTTTATTAAATATTTAACTCTACAATTAAAGTCATTTATTCCTTTTGCAACATAAGGAATGTAATGAAAGGTTGCAAACTCTACAAGGAACAAGTCCCCCAGTGCATTTTATTAGGGTTTATTAAGTTATATGGAAGTGCGCGATTGTGATTCTTTATTTCCCGATGATGACCTGTCAATAATCCCAAAAATTATATCCTAAGTTTATCAATATAGATATTTTCCAGCATCCCTCTATATTGATAAACTATGCAAAGTGTTACAGTTTGTCATTAATCATGCAGTTATCCTCATTTACGCTTCAGAGCCTCAGAGAATCCATGCCAAAGAGTATTGAACCCATTCTGAAGGAATATGGTGGTCCAACGCTATACTATGTAGTTGCTTTTACATCATATAATAAAGCATATCATCATTTCACATTTATCACACATTTAAGACAAGCCTCGTGTATAAATCACAAATGTTACACACAGATTGCTTCATTCTTCTCCGGTGGTGCGTTCGGAGTAGCTCATTTCTCCAATCTAATGTCATTAAATCTGTGTCGTGGTGGAAAACCTTGATGGGGATAGGGGGAATGGGAGACAGAGTGAGAGGGTCTTTTACCTTGGCACAGATAAGAAAACAAGCCAGATCGGAGGGTAGATAGATCTTGTCAGCAGCACACGCCGCCTCTTGGCAAGCGAAGCAAAGTCGATATTGAGCTGGGCCTTTCTTACCCCCTAAGATTTACAGTATCTGGAGCTCTGCAGCCTCATACTTCAGTAGATGGATGAGTATTTCATACGGTGCCAACTGGCGCAACATGAGTTGAGCTGAAGGTCATTGTGTCTCATTTCCAGCTCTGAAGCTGGGTGGCTGGAGACAGAGTTGCTAAATCTCTTCTAGTTTCAATAATACAAAGATACAGCTTTGTGAAAAGATGGTACTTTGGGGCTGGTAGTGTACAACACTGATGCAACACACATGTACAGACTGTACAGTGCCAAAGACAGCTGAGAGTACAGTAGTAGGGAGTGGGTACAGATTGGTGTAGCACCTCAAGGCATATGGCAAGACGCCCCATGCCTCCCAGCTAATTGAGTCCTAATGAATCATTGGTTTGGCATGCTACATGTCCCTAGTGATGGCTGGTGTCATTGATGCATTGAAGATGCCCAGTCCTCTGGAAGTGAGGCGGGCAGTGATGACTGCTCTGGCTGAACATGGGAGGCAGTCTGACACTGCTGGCTTCACACTGAACATTTCACCCACTCACCAGATGTTACAGGCCAAAGCACAAGGATTACTAGCCACCCAATGCTGCACAATGGAAATAATTGTGTGATGGGTTGGCAATTCACTGCCCCATTTGATTTCACTAACACTCACCATCGCGTTGGGTCGCAGCCTCATTGTCATCTTAGCAGGGTCAGTGCGATAAAGAACATGACAATGGGAGAACAACTGAAGTCAATGATGCTTGACTTGCTATTTTCAGAATTTACACATATTACATCCACAGAAGACAAAAGTGTATCTGAAGTGACAGTAACCATTGAATAACCCTTTATTTTCATGAGAAACAATTACAGAACAACTTGCTTTGAAACCTTTTTGGACACAGTTTCCTCACTCTGAAAGGTCATTTAATGTTAATTCGAAAATTGGAGTGTGAAAGGGTCTGTCACTGTTCTGAAAAGCTGTCTTTTTTACGTACATCAAGCACAAATGCAGTACATTCATTTGCATTTCATTTTAAGAGAAATGGTGCTATTTACCACTTAAATATAAATAGAAAAGAATGTGAACCAGAATTTAATGTGTACGTCATGTTGCAGTGAGTGGGATGCTTCGGTTTTAAAAGTTTGGACCTAATTCCAGTTTCATTCCTGGAACAGATCCAGCCCTAGAAAGGATTTTTATTTAAACATTTTCCAGTTCCAGGGATTATATTTTGCATTACTGCTTGCTGTAGACTAAATCATAACAATGTTTTTTCTGCCATCATCCCACCTCCTCTAAAGCTAAATATTATGTTTCTTAGCAGGCATCAATCTTTCTTCTGGAAGGAATGTTAAACTTCCCAGAACTGGAGATGAATTTCTTTTCATTAAGTGCTTTTCATATTTGCTTGCTTGGTTGACACAACCCACCCTTTGCACTCTGAACTTTAGATGCACCTGTCATGTTGATTCCACTCCCAATGGAGCGCGTGCATCATTCTGAGCCTTACAATGCACTGCTATCTGAGCGATCTGTCCTTTTGTTCAACTTGGGCAACCAGGATCACCCCCGACCTGCCTCTGCCAAGGGCCACATCTTCAATAATGAACAGACCACCAGCAAAATGAGAACTCTGACACAATCTTGCAAGCTCATTAAGCCACTTTTATAAAAGATTTAGGCCACTCAGGCAATTTTGTATCTAATGTGGAAAGGCTACATTAATGTCAGTGTAACCCCCGTCCATTAGATGCATTATCGCAGAGCACTAGGGAAAACTTAAAAGATTTCATAGTGAGGCAGCACCAGTGCAATATGAAGAGGAACAGCAAATGTGATAATACATCAGGCTTTCAACAAGACAAAAGGCTGGAAGCAACACTACACCAAATGGGTAAGACAACCCCAACAATTTCATAAGCCACGAGAAGAAACATTTTTCCTGTATCATTGTAATTGTGCTGAGCAAACATGAAAAGAAAATCTGCAAACCACGTTTACCATTTCACAGTAATTGCAAGTGCAGAAAAAGCATTATCGTCTTAATCGGATAAGATATTGCTTGAATATCCACTCTGCTTTTCCAGTCAGGAGCTAAATTAAGTGTCATGATTCCACTGGGAGACCAACAAAGAAGTCCTTGCTGGAGAAGTTAATGCTCTCGAGTGTTTTGTTCAGTGCTCAGCTCCATCTTAAGCCCCACAACTCATACTGGGCTGCTAAGAACTATCTTAGGGAACAACTGGAAACTGTGCTGCATGTGTGTGTGTGTGTGTGTGTGTGTGTGTGCAACACATGTGCCCCACAATCTAGCCTGTGGGCACGGCTTAGGATCTGTTGCAAAACATCCTCTGTAAGGAGATTACTGAAGGCAGTTTGACCGACTGGCAGAAGTCATCAATGAACTTTGGCACCGTTGACAAAGCTAACACTGACTGACCTTGGTTTCTATCCAATGAAGCTGCAACACAAACCATAACTTGTGATCACTTAGGGTTGACTGGGTGGACCTGCATATTCCGACTGTTTAATAGCTGATAGCTGTTCTGTTCCTGCTTTTCCAAGGCCATAGTCAAGGCTATTTAATAACTAGTCTGCCCTTGTATTCTCAAGCAGAAACATCATGGCAACATGACAGACATATGGTCCAGTGCTGAATTGTGCATTTGAACAGATCATTCTGGCATGTATTCATTTTTACCCTGAGGGGCTTTGGATTGTACTACGGTAATAACCAATCCACTAGGACAACAGTGTAAATCAGTAGCTTTTGAACATCTCTCACTAAATAGTTGAACGCCAGCGTAGCAATGAATTATTTTTTCTGAGAATCGATATGATTTTTACTTGGTCTGATGTAATGATGTTGCACCATAAAGCAATTATTTGCTTTGTAAGCTACACTTATTTGCATCATTGTCACACGTTTATTGTCAGTCTGCTTACACATTGTAAGCACAGAAGATTTTTTAGAAGTCTGTGCAAAAAAAAAGTCACTGAATCCGATTGTGATCCATATTTCATCGTGGAAATCAAAAAGAGGGCGCAACTGCAAAGCGTGACGCAGTTTAAAGCTCCCCACGCCTATACTCCTCCACAATTAACAGGACTGTTCTAACCCCACGGTGACCTGCGAACTTAGCTGACCAGAGGGCTCGTCTTTCCAGGCCTACAGTCTGCGCTACAGCAGCCTACGTCCCTCAGACCGGTGCCGACGCGCTGCGCCGTGCGCTCCCATCCAGCATCATCCACAGGTACTCAGCCCCGATGCTGGAGCCCCGCTCCACCGAGCATTTCTCTCACCGCTTCTGCACAAGAATCAATATATTTATGAACATATGCGTCACTGTTCACTCGTTCATTTAGGCTCAGATCGGATTAACGCACAGACCTTTGAAGATGACTTATTGCTGTTGCAGCAAGACATGTCTTCATTTGAATATTTGGGGAGGGGGTGAACACACGGGAATAAAAAAGCTTTAAGCTTTTATTGATACTCACTGGATGACATAACCTACACACCCGGTTCATACAATCAAATCTTTTCAATGCGAAACTGTCCATTTCCAATTTGTGCGCAATTCAATATGGGACAGCAGGTTATTTGACAGGCGACCGGCGTTTGCGCTTTAAAGGACCTCACATCCAAAACGCCGAAAGCATCGTCGATGATCGCACTAACAGGTTCATTTATTTATTTTATTTTATTTTTTTTTCCTGTTTACTTTTGCTATATACGTGACTGTTTCTCGGTCATCCTCACATCCAGACTGTTCCGCAACCCATTTTCATTCAGCGGCCAATGCATCCCATCCATAAATCTCTCCATGCCGCTGAGCTGCCACGCATCCTTAAACAGCTTTAGTTTAACAGTTTTAAAGACTGCCGTTAACGGACTGGCACATAACAGGAAGGTAACTTACCTTTTCTCAACGAGGGGTTTTCTGGAGTGTCCCATTTATGCGTTTTAATCCACATCTGTGTCCCCTTCATTTGAGCGCTCTGTTTTTCCCCCAGTGAGAGAGAGAGAGAATGGAGAGAGCGCGTTTAAGAAAATCCATTTGTTAATTCCATTTGCCGGACACAGAAGGTATAATCACATTGCCTTGCTTTTACATGTTCAAAATTCTTCCATAATTCTAAGATCCCATGAAGCTGTGTGTTTTATTCTCGCTCCTGCTCTGAAGTTGCCTGGTTACCCCTGTTTCTCATTCAGGGTGGCTGAAGCCCTGCATACAGCGGCCAATCATAGCAGCAGCCGAACAGATTAACTATTTCTTGGCTCCACTATTCTAGTTTCAGGCTAAAATGAGGAGAGTGGGCGGGGAAACTGGGCCCCCGGTGACAGAAAAAAATTAAAATGCACAGAGAATAATGTAGAGAGAGGGGA
>JAPQRP010000011.1:3440121-3471405 GCA_037367295.1 Apogon hyalosoma
GTTCAGTCCCAACTAAAAATTCCACTCCGGGTTTTCAACAGTCTCTTTGGACAAAAAAGAAAAACGATAATTCAGTTTATCTCAATTCATTTTACACAAGTTACCAAATAAAAAATGGCGCACAGGTCCATTTCAGGACTTTGAGGGAAAAAAGAAAAAAACTGATTTTACTCACGGGTCCTGTCAGTCAGTCGGTCTTGTCAGTCAGTCCAGTCCAGTCAGTTTGGAATCCGGTTTGGGTTTTGGCTGCTGGAGTTCTGGCGTAGGGCGATGACCGACTTCTGATCCGGTGAATGAATGAGGAGAACCAACAAAACACTGGGTGGAGATGTGGTGTAGTCCGGAAGCGGTATGGATGATCGGGTGGACGTCGTAGACGGGGTTAACGGCCGTATTTCGTCCGAATCTATGAGCTGTGGCTCCGACGCTTCTAATATTCTCCGTGAAGTTGTTCCCCCGAGGAATGCGGAAGTGGGGCTTATTTATACTGCCGCCAACTAGAGGCGAATGAGGTGAACGGATGACCATTTCCGGGGTGGATACGGAAGAAGCTAGGTACATTACTGGGGTGTATGTGCAGGTATGGGCAAACAGAACCAAGCTGTCACAATATAAATTATAAAATATAGTAAATATAAACTGCCTCTATACATGTGCCAAGTTTGAAGTAAATTGAAACAAAATTGATGTTTTCATAGATGTGGAATTTCAGCCATTATAAGTAAATGGGAGACAAAAAAAAAAAAGATTTTAAAAATACATAAAAAATTGAACTTTGACCTACTTTTCCCAAAATGTAATGACATCTATTCTGGGTCACTGGAAATCTATAAACCTAATTTGGTATGAATTCAACCAATAGTTTTGTTGCTACAGACCTTTGAAATGTCGCCCATTATAAGTAAATGGGGAAAAAAAAAAGATAAAAAAAAAAAATAATAATAATAATAATAAATTAGAACTTTAACCTACTTTTCTCAAAATTTTATCAAATCTATTCTGGGTCACTGGCAATTTATAAACCAAATTTGGTATGAATTCAACCAATAGTTTTTCTACTAAAGAAATTTTAAATTTCCATCATTAAATTTAAAATTAAAAAAAAAAAAAAAAAAAGCTTTCAAAATTCATTAAAAATGTGAAGTTTGACCTACTTTTCCCAAAATTTAATGTCATCTATTCTGGGTCACTAGCAATACATAAACCACATTTGGTATGAATTTAACCAATAGTTTAGCTGCTAGAGTGTTAACAAACAAGCAAAGAAACTAAACCAAAAACAATACCCCTTGCCTCCCCTTCAAGGGTGTGTGTGTGTGTGGGGGGGTGTAATAAACTGTGCTCATGTTCACCATTGTTCCTAAATATGTCTATACTGTGCAACACCTTTAGCTTTGTTGTACTGTTGTCCATTTATGCGCTGTTCGGTTGTTGTGACAGGCCAGAGTCTGAAAGCCACAACACAAGCTCATTAATCTCATGTAGCCTGACCAAATGATTTGTCAAGGTCAAATAGATCTGGAATAAATCAGCAAAACTGTGATAATTAAATCACAGAAATCTTTACAGTGTAAAAATGCTTAGAGATCCGGTGCCCCTGGTTCATTTTTCATCTCAGAACTCCTTACATTATGGTCTACTTAATGGAATTGTGTTGTAATAAAGTATAAGAAGGCATCTGTGCCCTGTAGCTAAACTTGACAGTGTCTGACTTTCTCCAGTCAACACAGATCACAGAATTTCAAAGCATCAGCAGAGCTTGAAGGAAATGTGGAGACTGCTAGAGCGATATAAGGTTGCAGGGAAAGCATCTCTTCCATTTGAACGGAGATGCTAATAAAGTGTAAATGCGACATTTTTACGAGGCTGCATACTAATTGTCAACACCCTCCAGTCCAACCCCTCAACCAAATGAACTGATCCAAACTACAGCAGGGATACAGTCGGCTTCTACAGCATGAAGGATCCACATGGTCGGAGCTCATGCTCAAGGTGTGAGGTTTTATTAGCTGCTGGTATTAAATCACTAGAACAGCAAATAAAGCAGATGGACAATGACAGGTGGCAGTTTGCATTTTGGGAGGGAAAATGGTTAAGGATTTATATCCATCTGTTGAACTCACATGTTTATTTAAAAGACATGGTTACTCTGGTTTTGTAGACGATTTGGAAACAAGTTTGTGTACTGATATCCTTCTGCCAGTTTTTGGTTTTCTCAGTTTTTTTTTTTTTTTTTTTTTTCTGATCACGTCTGGTATAGATATTTGGCTCTGTTTCATTTGTAGTTTTTCCCCTCTGCTTTAGTACCATATTCTTAATATTTGATGTGACTGCATCCAAAAAGACACTATATTTTGAAAATATTAAAGGGTGATTATTCACCACAGTTATTGACAAAAACTATGTAATTCAATTATAGTTATTAATCAAACTGTTGGTGGTTACAGAGAACTATATTTTCTTTCTGCAACCAGAAAATTGCTATTAGTGATGGTTTAAATTTATGTTTTTAAGACTCTTAAGATACGTCACCCCATTTAAAGCATTTAGCACAGTAACAAAAATGAATTAGTTATAATAGTTGCATTATTTTAACAAATTAATTAGATTACACACATGCATATGCTACAAAAAAAGTTGCCTAATCAAACAGTTCAGATCCTTCCATTGGATAATTGCTGCAGTTATTAACATGTTTTATCTGCAACAAGTTCTTTCACCCTAACTGATGCAGTGAGTAGCTTCTCATTTCTTAGAGAGCATAAACATTGAACTGTGTTTTAATAGAAAAGGGTCATGTGGTCTGATGAGTCCAGGCTGACCCTGTTCCAGAGAGAAGGATGCATCAGGGTGAGATGAGAGGCAGATGAAGTGATTACCCATCATTCCTAGTTCCTACACAACAATGTGAGGGCAGACCACTCTTGTTTTCTTCTTTTCTTGTTCATTTTAATGCCTGGAACAACTGAAGGTACATTTATTTGGACAAATATAATGATAACAACAAAAATAGCTCACAATAGTTTCATTTCAGAGCAGATATCTATCCATTTTCCATGTTTTTTTTTTTTTTGATAACAACCAAAATCACTTCAGTTCTTACATCAGTATCTATGTCATTGTACTGACAAAAACAGTGCTTTTATTCATTCCGTGTTTTCTTTTCTGTTTGTTTTAGTCGCATGATACACACAGGAGTTAGTACTTGATTGCGTAACCATTGTTTTTGATGACTTTTGATGGTCTAATAATTTTTTCCGCAACTCTATGATCTGGGGTTGCTTCAGTTTTCAACATCTTTATGTTGAACCTAGACCTGAAAAAAAAAAAAAGATTAGTTGAACCTGAATATACTGAATGACCTTTTTTTTTTTTTTTTTCCATTTTTTTCTTCGCTGATGACACAGACATATTCGAAGAGGACAATGCCAAGATTCATCAGACTTGAATTGTGAAAGAGTGGATAAGAGATTCTGGAGATGGATTTGGCCTCTACAGAGTCCAGACCTGAACCACACTGAGAATCTTTGGGATGTGATGCAGAAGACCTTCCACAGCAGTCGGACTCTCCATCACCAATGCAAGATCTTGACAAAAGATTAATGCAACTCTGGACTGAAATGAATGTTGTGACATTTATTGAGACATTGCATAAGCCTGCATGTCATAATGTCACAGCGATTCAAAGCTACAAAATGTTTTGTGTGTGAGTTTGCAAGACAGTGTATTGTCATATTACAAAGAGGATTTTCCTACCAAACCTATGTTAAAAAGCATTTTAACAGTTTAGATGTTTACTAATAAATGTCCTATTGTAACAGGTTTCCTTTCTTGTGTATTGTACCACTCAGGTGAAAATGTGAAAACAATTTGATGGTATCCTCTTTGCTCAATCAGCAACTCCAAGCACACAGCAGCTTCTTCAGGGTACCATGGAAACCCGTGACACCTCGTTCACGTCCGGTTTGTGAAAGAGGTCCTTTATTTTACGAAGTGCACAGGGTATTTAGAAATCCCAGCACACACACACACATTCAAGCACAAGCACACATTGTACGCACTTATTCCACCCACACATGACTGTGATCAAATTGTCACGGGGTCCCCATGACAAAGAGACTGTGACAGTATGTGATTTATTGTGTCAGAAAAGAAAGTAAAAGAGGGTAATTGAGGGGTAAGTGGAGGAAACAAAGTTTTCAGGTGTCAGCGTAACTTTGTCTGCCATCACAAGACTATGATGAATTTATTCATGGGTGGTTGATGCTGCCAAGTCAAGGACAAACACTGTATAATTACCCCATAAATTTAGGAAGTGATTAATTCTAAATTCCTGCTATTTAATTAAAATATGCAAATAGACAGCTATTGCGGTAATATGTGACATACTTTGGAGAGTAACAAAGTTTGACAAGAGTTCAGTCATTTGAGTTTCCCTAAAAGAGGAAAAGGGGCCAGACACACAACCACATTTTTACAACAGTCTTTGTAATCGTATTCATTGATGTAATGCACTGAGCGGTCCATTAATCATTACAAGTAGGGTCCTGATCACACCTGAAATCAGAATGTACACTGTTGTCCATAAAACTGCAATAACATATTTACACCTGCAGTGGCTTTACCTTTAGCCACTTCTATGGTGCAGAAAGGTTCAACCTGTTGTATTTTTTGATGCGTGCATGAATGAACGTCCATATGGTTTTCTTTGT
Organism: Apogon hyalosoma; assembly: GCA_037367295.1. Taxonomy (NCBI): domain Eukaryota; kingdom Metazoa; phylum Chordata; class Actinopteri; order Kurtiformes; family Apogonidae; genus Apogon; species Apogon hyalosoma. Next base: position 3,444,834 of record JAPQRP010000011.1, read on the forward strand.
CTTTGTGTAACAGGGTCTATTATTCTGCAGCAATGTGGGTATGCAAATAATATTGTATATTACTTATTGTTATAATTACACAAAATCTGTTCATTCTACTTTCATTTATTTTAGTTAATACCTGACAGGTTGGGCCTCTGAGTCAGTATGTGGAACTTTTAATTTGAATCTTACGTCATAGTGTGACACTGCCCACTATAACTAGCGTTTTCGCGCCTTTACCTCGTCCCTATTGTTCCTGATCTCTATGGGAGAGGTAAGCAGCCGTGCAGATGGGGGAAATTTCTGTTTTAGCCTCTGCTCATTTCATTTTTAAATGAACTGGCTAGTTCAAACTTTGTATGAAGTGCTAATGATGTGCTGAAACACATTTCTGTGTCATTAGGTCCATGTAGGGGCATGTTTTGTGGGGTTCGCTGACCGGAAGTTTTTGTGTCTGGGCTACTTTTGTCAGGTATGCTATGTTTTGTTTTAATAATTTAATGTATTATCACCCTATTGCTCCTGATCTCTATGGGAGAGGGGCATGTTTTGTGGGGTTCGCTGACCAGAGGTTTTTGTATCTGTGCTACTTTCGTCAGGAGCGAAAAAGAATAAACGGAGACTGCCTCCAAAGTTGTACGTGCAGGTCTCGTCCTTAAACACAACGCAGAGTCTGACACCACCGGTTACACTAGGATATGCCAATCCATTTATTGACAAATATCAAGTCCAACTGTTCAAAATAGGTCACAGTCATCATTCAAAATACTGTCTATAAATAAACAAAATAGGCTACTTAACATAAAAAACACTGAAAATGCCAACCAACTCAATTCACGCTGTGGCTCACGGTCAGAAAATTGTTGGAGGCTGTCCATCACACACCGCCCACATCGCACGGCAGGTATATGTAACCTCACAACAGCCACACCAACACCCATGATGAACTGCACATGTGGTCACCATCACAGCCACACCCACTGAACAAAACGAAAAAGAGGAATAAACAAACAAACAAACATGTATTTTGGCTCCAACAGTACATCTTCACATGAAATGATTGTGACAATGTGATTTATTCTTGATTAAAGTGTAACTGGGAGTATGTAATCATTGCATCAGGTCAAAGGTGATTACTGACACGTATGAATTGGAATAAAAAGAGGAAGGTAAAAACAAAATTATTCCAACTTTATTTGACAACAGTGTATCTCAGGTTGTATGCACTGTATGCATGCATTTGGATCTTATTCATCTGATAATATATGCAAATGACCACATATATCACATCTGCTTGCAAATGCCAGTGTTGTTGCTTTTAATCGCTTTTAGGCAGCAGTACCCTTACAACAACATACTGAATTAAAGTAAGATGAACTAATGCAGACTAGGTCTATGCTTGAGGCAAACCAAATCAAGCTATCTCGATGGGCTTTTCTAAATTTTCATGGATAAGACCAGCTCATGCAATTTGACTAATTGAATATAACCATGAATGAAGCAGAAGGCATCAGTTGAGTAGGAGGTCCTTCACTCTGAGACATTACAAAATGAATGACATACATACATTAGCTTACATGTTGCTCAAAGAATTTGGCTATATGTGGCTCAGACCACCCCTGAATGTGGTCTCAATGCATCTTGGGAAATTCACACCATGTGATCAGGTTAAAATAAATGTTAATGCTGGGTATGATCAAGGCATTGGTTCCTAATCCACACTTTAATCCTTTACCACTAGAGGGAGTAATGAGCCACTGTAGCCTTGTACCTACCAGTGCACTGAAAACTAACATCAACCTTTGACCAAAGTGGCAGAAAGTGACGAGTTAAGGATAAGAACCAGAAACAACTTTTAGAGTCAATCAAAGGGATGGACACCAGAGTCCTGCACTGGGTCGGGTACCCACGGATACCTGACAGGTAACCCACAAAAACATGCGGGGCCGATAAAAAAAACATAATAATTTTAAAGGGTATGGGCAGAAATAAACAAAATGCGGGTGTGTAGCGGAAAAAGAAGTGAAAAAATAAAAAGATTCATGAATGAAAATAATTTGCAGGATATTTAATGATGATGATGGACAATACATCCTCGAAGGCCAAGTCCGACGTTTGGTAGGCAGGTAGGCTGCCGCTGCACAGAGGTTATTTCATTCAATCAGAAAAAGAATGTTTTTTGTTCTGATTCAATCCTGAACACTTACTGACAATGTTCCTGCTTTAATTGGTTCACTGTTCTTTAACAAAACGTGTTGATGGAGACTGACATTTTTCTTTTACTTTATTGTTGCACTTTTGGACCGTGTTTTGCCACTTGGGCATTTTTAAAAATGTTTTTATAGCCAAGTGCGTGCTTGCTTGTGTTCGTGAGTGATGTATATGTAATATATTACAGATCAGATTTATTGATGGTGTACGTGTTCGCCAAAAATAAAGCCCTTAAAAGTGAGTTACTGCGTAGACAATATGTTTAATCATGGGTCAGGTTGAGTTGCGGGTCTAATGCACTTGTGTACAGGCAGGTGTGGATTGGACATGAAAAAAATGTGGGTTGCGGGTCGGGTTGTGGTAATTAGCTTTGCAGGTATGGGCGGGTGTGGGTTTGGAAAAGTGGACCTGTACACGACTCTGCTGGACACAGCTCTAAATTAAGAATAACGTTTGATGCTGAAATTACACCGTTTTATTTACACAGTTTTCTCCGGGATTAACAAGGTATTCCGAATCTTAAGTTTTTATGTTGTTATTCTGTTTTCTGACAGAAATAAAACGGGGTTTTGATTTGATCTGATTGATTTGTGGTTTCACTGTGGTTGTTTTCTGTCTAATAACAGAGCTAAGCTAATTGCGCTGTAATGTAAACTATCAGCTGACACATGTGAAGATAATACGAAACAGTTTTATTTTGACATATGCAACATAATGATAATACAAAACAGATGACGAATGACCTTTACACTTTATTCAGTACTGATGCAGATGGTGGAGATGAAGCGTTGTTGGTTTTGGTAGTCGTGGGTGTGTTCTCCCCTGTCGTTCATAGTTTTGAATATAAATACTACATATAAAAACGGTCCTTAAAGGTCATCCTAAAGCCAGAACCAGTCAACGTGCTTCACTTTGTAGGTCACTCAGCGGTCTCACAAAGATAGTCATACAACTACACACACTTACATCTGTCTCTGTTGTATATTTACGCCCTTGCGCATCACTGATTTACTGAGTACATTTAGGTTCAACAGTGGTGACTCACGCAAGCTGACTCCTTCAAAGCAGAAGAAGAGTTGTGGAGCCATTACAGATATAATTGGATTCCATTTCAAGCATGTGAGAGTAAAAAAGACTTGTCACCACCCTGGAGAAAATGGAGCCAAAATACAATCATTGTATTTACTGCTTAGATAAGTGTGTATGTGTATGGAGTGTGTGTTTGGTCATGTGCGCATTGATTGTGTTGTTGTGAATGTGTGTGTTGCACATCTAACCCATAAAGATACAGAGAGAGAAATGAGTTTTCCCTGATGTAGATGCATCAGAGAGGCAGTAAACGCAGGACAGGAGGGAACCAGAGCAGCATCCTCAGAAATAGACCCCCTACGTTGTGTGTCATGTCTGTCATCACAGTACAGCAAAAAAAAAAAAAAACACCTCTGTATTTTAAAGACCTTTAGTCTGTGAAGCCCTGAAACTGACAAATACATACTGTGTCTAAATTCCAATATTCCCCATGGGGTACACAGTGTACACTATATACTTACATGTGAAATAGACAGAATTGTGTTGGAAATTGAACATAGTTGTCATGCACCTACTGAAAATGACAACTGAAAAACCTTTTTTAAAGGCATTTAAAAAAGAATAGAATTCTGTGCGGACCATTATCTGCAGCATTTGACTGTAACTGTTTCCTGCCAGAGTATCCGCTATCTAAGGGTATGCTATCAAAGCTCAGCATCTATTTTCACAAGTTTGATTTCCAGTGTGTAGCCAAGAGATGTGATCACTGAGGGTTTGAAGTATCCAGTCTCGTTGTTAAGTCGGATGTCACGGTGTCACGAAATGCATTTCCAAACATATTATTAGCAGTGCCTGTGTGCTCCTTTACTGTAACCTCTTTCCAAAATGAGGCATCATTCAGGGTGCAGGGGTCTAAGCTCATTTAACTAAATCAAATACAGTTAGTAGATTTCCATGGTCAGATCTAAAAGGGGTCATATGGAAGATTGTGGCCAAAAGTGGCACTGCAGTCACATTCAAATACTGTAGACCGCGGTCTCCCCTCCGCCTCCCCCCAGACTAGGGGTTGCCAGATCCAGCATGAACGTCTACTACAAAGAGCTACCATGGCAAGCGCCGAGTTCTACACCGGTACTTATACTAGGCTCGGTCTCTTCACCTGGTCCCAGGCTGCGGTCTCTTTCCTGGGAGACCACAGGAGAGCTGGCATCAGTCTTCAAATTCTTCTCCGCTTTCAGCCGTCTCCATGTTTCAAAAGCATCTCCTAAACATATCCTTGTTTTGTTTCTCACTTTGTCACAACATATTTGAGAATAATAAGAGGTCTTTTAGGTTTAGTAACGTCAGACATTTGTGATCAGAAATGTTCCTAGATGCAGCTCAGTGGGAACTGGCAACCTGGATGCAGAAATGCTACTGAGTTGGTGATTGGTAGATAGATGATGGGCGGAGCATCAGACCAAAGTACAAAATGACAATATAAACATTATTTAGGGGCTGACACTTAGCTTTTTCAAATGCAAATATTCTGGCTGGACAACTACTGTCAGTGATATCGGTATTTAAATTGAACATGGCTCCTGTATGTCTGGTGACATTCAGGGCCATTTTATGATTACTTGGAACATGATTCTTACATACAGCTCCTTTAAGTGTGTTAAATACTGTTTTAAGTTCCCGGTTTGTTTTCATTGGTGCATCACTTCACTTCATGCTCAGCTGTGTATTGACAAAAATCATTACTTTCTTTATCTTCCCCTGAACTGAACACTATAGATAAAGGGCTGACAAACAAAACAAAAAAGGGTCAAAGATGTGAAACACCTCACAAAACCTGTATACTGTGTCAGGTTAATCCATGAATATCTGGTTTAACAGATGCAGTACATAAATTATGTATGTGACATAATTTGATGTGTCTAGTTAATCCACTCCCTCTGCTCTTTATTATTACATGGAAGGTGGTAGAATGACAACTGAGTGTGTTCTATGGACTCAGGGACACAGAACTGCAGCCGACTGAAAACAGAAAAATGAACAGGATTGGACCTGATGGTAGGAAGTGACATCTTGACTTAATCCATAAAGACCCAGCGCTACTTTTGCAGCAGCTCCCAAATAATTTTTTCCTCTTTATTTCACCTTTCTTAAGTGATTTATCAGCATTTCGCTGTATCCCTGTTGAACCTGTAGCATGATCATCATACACACAACTGTAAATACCATATATAGCTTTTTGGATTTGTCTTTATTGTTTTGATTTTACACCTCTGCTCTTGTGTGCTTTTTGTGTGCTGTAACCTGGAATTTCCCCTTGTGGGACAAATAAAGGCATATCTTATCTTATCTTATCTTATCTTATCTTATCTTATCTTATCTTATTTATTGTAGTATTATCTTCTTTATTTTACTTTTTTCAGTGAAAATCTGGTATTTTCCTATATTTAATTCACTGATCATGTAGATGTTCATAAAACCTAAGATTAAAGATGAGGGTTATATCAAAAACAGAAAAAAAGTGACTTTTTCAGTAAAATGTATCATTAACTGAATATAAACCAAGTGTCTCCATCCACTGTCATTCATCCAACTCCATGAGTTTTGCTGGTGAATCAGTGTTATAGAAGATGACGACGCCTCTGAACATCCAAATGGGTCATATCTGGTGACCATGAAAAGATGAAAAACTGCATTTTTCACCAACTATTTACACTTATCAATAGGTTTAGTTTTTCAGAAGTTATTAAACATTTTGCATCAATAGATGATTTTGGTTGATGTTGGACATTTGGGTCTGTATTGGTTAATAACATCCAGGCTATTATGTGCATGTAAACACTTATGCAGGTATTAAGATATATGGATTTACACAATTGTCACTGGGTATATTAATTTTGTGATGAATGGTAGCTTTAGTGAGGTTGGTATCTTAAGAGGCTAAATCTTAGTGTGTTCAGCAACCTCTTAAAAAAAAAAGATCAGTAGAAGAATAAGCTAAAAATATTTTAATATTTGCTACTATGAAGTAGTGCCGAAGAAAACAGAAAACCCTTTTTCTGGAAAGTGAATGGAAGTTCAACTAAATGGGCAGTGTTATAAAGTACTTCTGTTCCCATTTAACACTCGAACAACATTATTTATTTGTCTTTTCAGTTATGTTTATGACTTGTCTAAAATCCTTTTTGCAACATCTCATCCATGTCAATTCTTGCTCTCACTGGAAAAAATCAAAATCTTACCAACTGTTTTTTTCTCATTTCTAGCCAAAATATCTCATCACACTTAAAATAAGAGTAACTTTTCAGTGAGATATAAGAACTTATTTTTATACAATAGATTTGGAGAGTCTTTTTTCAAGAACCAAGATCATTTTCACTTGTTCCACTGGCAGATTTTTTTTTTGTTTAATTCAAGCACAAAAAAAATAAAAAAATAAATGCTTTTGCTTGTTTTTTTTTTTGGTTTTTTTTTGCTTAATTCAAGCAAAAAAATCTGCCAGTGGAACAAATGAAATACACTTGGTAAGGTTTAGATTTTTTTTTCAGTGAAATGTAAAATCCCACATGTCTTAAAATGAGCAGGAAAAGGTGATGATTTACTTGACTCTGAAACAGGCGTAGAAGCTTTGAGGATATAGCATGCGCTTTTGCTTTTTTGTTTTTAAAAAAGAAAACAAGATGTTTGGACTCAGTTGTTGGTAAATGATGAGATGAAATGGGTATATTTTAAAGCGTGGCACCCACATGGAGCTTTTAGGAGACGAGCATGAAAGCGGAGTTTTGCAGAGGGAGTCGGAGTGATGGAGGTGGAAGCTAAGAAGCATTTGATTTTCCATCAAGAGCATCCAAATGCCTTCAGTCCTCCCCTTCACAGACTTGACAGGCACACCTATATACACATCTTCACATCATTACACTCCTGTGCACATGCAGACAGATGGGTGCAGCTGCTGCACACCTCCATGTGTCTAGCTGACATATATATTTAACCACCCACATGTACTGTACATGACACACACGCACGCAAGATGCAAATTGAGGCATACTGACACACAGGCAGGTTTTCCACTCACAGTGGGCTGCCCCCATTTATTCACTAGAGATTTGGGAGTTTACTGATGCAGGGCCCAGATTTGGGGCTTTGATCGTCATGCAGGAGTCAGTTCACCAAGATGTTGACTATGGGTTATTTAAAAGCTGGAGGTTGTTTTGGATGAGCACACATCACTACAGAGGCTGCATCTCTGACATCTGGAGTCTGGTTATCCCTCTCCTCCTACCGTATCCTCATCTTCATCCTAAATGTGCCAACCTATTGTTTAGAGAGTTTTTATCTGGCAGAAAATGAAGCTTGACAATACACAGAAATGATAATAAGGCTCTTCTTCTGATATTTTGAGGCTCTGACCCAGTTTTGATTTGTTCCACGGGGGGCGTTACTGCGCTTCAGAACTCAACTCTAAACCCTAATAAACAGTAAATCTTCTCTGTAATTACACCAAAAAAAAACTTCCCCAACAGAAACAAGCGAACACTGGGATCTGAGGCTGTTTGTGTCGGCCAGGCAAGCGTAACGTTTCCAACCTACTTGCCTGACTGAAGACGCTGCTACATGTGTTAAAAGCAGGAGAAATTTGAAGAAAGCAGTGAAGAAGACACAAAGGTGAAGTGGGACTACTATGACAGTGAAATGAAAAATAGATATAGAAAGAGGTTTGAATATCCTTCCAACTGCCGTTCTATCGTCACGTACTGTAGCGTGACGTGCTGCCGTCGCCCCATAACCAGCACCATGAAGAATGAGGCAGATGTGTAATGGTGTTGGAGAAGAACTCAAATGTCAGTAGGTAACGGCAGCCTGTTATATTAATCACAGTCAGGGGCCTCCTTAAGACTTCAACATCCTTGGGGAGGAGTGTCATAAAAAATAAGGCAGTAAAGAGAACTGTGTAGCAATGCAGCATGAAAAATGCCCTCCATCTGCAGTGACTCAGCCAGTGAATCCAAGGTAAAGACGAATATGTTTGCCCTCTCTCTCCCCTGCTCTCATCTCCACACCATCGCTCTGTCTGTCTCTCTGTCTCGCTCTCAACACACGCTTCACTTCATAGACTCATCTCCATGCCCACATGTAGACGCCGGCGAAGATAGGAGGGGAGAGGGAAGGCGAAGGAGACACTTTGCTTAGGCACATTATCAAGGTTTGCTCGCATTCATCAGGTTCTGTGTGCATATGATTTCGTTCATTATCCTCAAATAGACGTATATACTCAAACACGCCTGCTCAAACAATCACCACTATCTTGCCTTTTCTGAATCAAACAGCAGATGCAGGCATTTTCTAACCCTCCTCCCCTCCCCTGCAGTTGGCTAATCTGTTAATTCTACATTCCCTGGGTGCGACAGACAATAAGGGTGATGGGCTTCGACGTTAAAACCCCTGGCTATCGGATCTACATGGTGAGACTGCCTATTGTTACGGGGCTTTCGAATGTAAATAGGCTGTGTAAACAACAATCACTACATGCTACTGTCCTAGATAGATACTACAGTGCACAGCAACACCATTAAGCACAAAAACATATTTATGCATGACTGAGTACACTCACAATCAAACCATAGCGAGGCCAAGGGTACCACTAAACAAACATTTACTCCCTTATAGATAAATATCAATATACAGTAAGGAGTATGGCCTCTGCATGTGATTAGAACAGCTCCAGTGCCTCTGCAATGGTGCAAAACTTGACCTGAACATTTTGTAGTATAGTGTATCATATTCTAAATAAAAACAGCTACCTCATTAGGTGATGTAGAGCTGTTGAAATTTCATAAAGATGCTGGAATGCTGGTGTTTATAAATCCGCTCAAATCTTTTAGCAGCCAGTGGAAGGATATTATCACACCTTCCTCTTTGGCGAGGCAGTTAACGCATGTTTATTCCCAGAATTTATTGCCTGTGCACGGCTGCACCCTTCACCGTGATAAATTTGCTGATTTTTTTGTTTCTCTAACCCATGCACCTGTAATTCAAGTGGTGACTCTTTGTTTGCCGGTTCATGTTGCATTAAAATCCAATGGGAGATTTCAGAGCTCGTATCAGAGCAGGTATGATGTTGAGCAGAGATTGTTTTACCAGGTCTGATTAAATACGTATTAACTGTTTATGTTTATAGCTTGTGGTGCAGTCCTACACTGAAGAAATCTAAATCTTACCGAGTGTATTTTTCTCATTTCTAGTTCAAATATCTCATCACACTTAAAATAAGATATAATCACCTAAAGAGTAACTTTTCAGTGAGATAGAAAAACTGATTTTTAGACAGATCTTGAAAATCGTATTTCAAGAAATCTTACCAAGATAATTTTCACTTGTTCCATTGGCAGATTTTTTATTTTTTTTTGCTTAATTCAAGATTAAAAAAAAATTTTTTTTTTTGCTTAATTCAAGCAAAAAAATCTGCCAGTGGAACACACGAAAATTATCTTGGTAAGATTTCTTGGAATAAGATTTTCCAGATCTATCGTCTAAAAATAAGTTCTTATATCTGACTGAAAAGTTACTCTTTATGTGATTATGTCTGATTTTAAGTGTGATGAGATATTTTGACTAGAAATGACAAAAATACACTTGGGAAGATTTAGATTTTTGCAGTGTATTAGTGACTTGGCATATTCATGTTGGCTGGGTTTCCATTCAGCTGCTTCAGAAAACATATTTATCTACGTAGACTGAACCCGTATGTCAAATCTGTGTATAAAAGTATGTATTATTGCATCAGGAAATTCCATTTAGGTATGTAATGAAGCTCCGCTGTCATAAAATTTGACACATTTCGTTCAGGTCAAGATGAAAATCGTTGGTCAGAGAGATCATCACAATCTTCAGTCTTTCCCAGAATATATGCTTCAGTCAGGTAAAACGATTTCTCTGTGATCCATCACATATTCTGTACACTCATTATGAACTCTTAGCTTTAGGTAGATCATACAGAGTTCAGTGGTGTAAAGTGAATCAGTTTAAAAACTCCTTTGTGCTTGTATCACTTGCTATTTTAAACAGTACCTTACAATAAGAAAGAGTTACAGACAATGTGCTGCAGGATAAAAACACAAACTGATTGATGCCTCGGGTTCAGAATTTATGTATTTATAAATGCATATATATATATATAGCTTAGAATCATATATGAAGTTAATCAACCAGTGAGTGCACATGCAGGGAATCCTTTAGGAAAGTCTTGTAATAGTAATAATTATGTAGTGGAATAAGTACTGTATGCTTCTCCCACTGACACCCTTTCAGGCTTAAAAATAAACGTACAGCCATGCACCTCACACACAAATAAAAACACACACAGGCAAGTGAGAGACAGAGAGCATGACAGCTTCTGTGGCCTCACTCATCCGTGGCCTGCTTCGATGCAGATGTGCTCTCTATCTCGTTAACCTCGGCCAATGGGAGCTGCCCGCGCGCAGCTGTGCAGCCGACACGCCGCTCTGCCTCACCAGACTGCGGCGCTGGCACGAGGAAGCCACTGGCACCAAGTCAACACATACTCACACGCTTGGACACATGTACGTACACATACAGTACACACCGGATGAACACGAACGCATACACACACACAAACACAAACACTGCTGTCCCTGCACACAACTGGAGAGTTCTCCAACATGACTGTGGTTTTAAACAGGATCCACCTCTGCTCACATTCTGCACAGTATGCTGGCACTTCTTACATGCAGTCACCTTGTACAAGGCCAGAAATAAATAGGTAATTTATTGACAGGGGCGGGTTTCCTGTGCACATTATATCCATTCCCATAATGCTCAATGCTGCTCTGCATCCTGCAGGGATGCAACTACAGCGACCACCTGATTTACAGTAACCATAGCAACTGTGTGGGACCACTAGGGTTTTAAGGGGAGGGAGGTCAAGGGTTGAGTACTGTTCAGTGGAGAAATCAAATCTCCTCTTTGCCTAGACAGCAGCTCTGAAGATTGATGTCCAGCAGGAGAGGAATCTGTGGAGCACGTTACTTTGTTGGTTTGGGCTGTTTTGACCCTGGGTAAAATCTGCTGCTCATGCCTACTGTGACTGCGAGTCTGAGTCCCTATCTGACTGATCCAGAGATTCGGCTCAGGGTGCTGAAGCCTTGATTTTCTGTCTGCTGAATCAAGATCTTTTATCTGTCTGCATGAATGTCCTGAAACATCAGAGAATGTCTCATCTCAAATGTTGGATTTATTCCAGGGTACTTTCGGTCAATCAGTTTGCAGTCTGGTGATTTGTCTCTTTTTTTTTGCCTTTTTCTCTTTTACATCAGAAGCAAGCCCACAGGTGGTTGCTTACTTTGCCGTAGCCATGGCAACTGCCCACGAAAAACCTAGAGTGTTTGGTAGGAAAAAAAGAGAAAAAACCCTCCACTTACCTTTAGAGGGGCAGCTCCTTGGATGAGCGTGGGTGGTTTCTGCTTTGCTAAATGTGACGGGGCTTTGACGGACCTCTGACTGGTTAAAATGAACCAGAACAAAATGGACACTGTAGCAGGGCCTCGAGTCAGCCCAGGTGGGCCACATTTCCCCCTCAAGGCCAGTCCACAGATGGGCTGAGCCAAGAGGGGTGAGTAGTGGGGACGAGGGGGTAGGGGGTGGGGGTGGACAAGGCAGAATCCTGGCACGGAGAACCGGAGCCATCTGCCTGTCAGGACTGCTCCATTTCAGACCCCTGCTCTGGCTCTCCGGTGTTCCCACCACAGATGGACAGCCTTCAGAAAGGTGTTAGTCATGCCTGGGCTGCATCACAGTGACACTAGAAGGACCGTACAGTCTGGCTATCATTAAGGTTGAGGCAAAGGCTGAGCAGGGAAGAAGGGGGACAGAGTACGACCGCAGGAATAAATCAGCTTCATATTTGAACAAGTTGAAAGGGGTTAAGATGGAGAGTGGAGATCTGTCTGTAACTGATATTTGCACAAAACGTTAAGGAATCAGAATGTGGATACAAGATATTAAATGTTACAGCCCACAGCCCCTTATTCTACAACCTGCACACCCACACAGTACCGCCGTCTCTCTCTGTTCTCCTTTGTGTCATCATTTTCTTGCTCTTACACCCCTGCCTTCCTGTGTCATTTTCCTTTTCACTTCTCTCTTGTGTATTCCCACGTAAGGACACACAAACACCGTGTTTGAACACACACACACCTTCATTTTCTCACCTAAGATCCCACTCTGCTGCTCTTCAATTGTGATTGTAGTTCTCTACCCATCCACCTCTTCCTATTCTCACCTTTTCTTCTTCACAGTATCTTTTCCTGACCTCCGCTCCTCTCCTCTCCTCTCTTCTCCTTCACGTCCTCATCCTTCCTTCACCCTATATACAGCCTTCCTGACGGTGGTAACCCCATCACTAATCCGCTGGGATGCAGCGCCGCATCTCTGCCGGGGTTTCTGGAAGTGGATTTGTAAGAGAAACACCAGTAAGCCTCTCTCTCCCCCTGTCTTAATGGCAGATTAGAGCTTTGCTCCGGCATTAAGTCGACAAACACACAGAGCCGTCGTGGAGCCTTGCAGGCAGGTACAGGAGTGAGGTGGAGCACCACACTGCTCAGGGAAGACACTCGACATCCGTCAGAAAAGTGGGAGCAGGGGTAAAGAGTTAAAAAGCGGGGGAGGGCGATGATCATAAACTAAACATAAGCTGCTTAATGTACCACCTGCTAATTCAATTTATCACAGGAGAAAAAACAGGTTTGGTGAAAAGGAAACATGAACCCCTAAACACATGAACACGTATACCTTTTCAGGTTGATGTTGTACTATAAATATGAGTCGACCTTTAGAAATGAAAAGAAATACAGTCTCAAAATCCTAACTTCTTATGATAAAATAATAATAAATCTGACTCTCAAGGCTCAATTAAAGATGCTAATGTAGATTAAATTGAATAGCCTATAAATGAGACCTTTTGAGACATCTTTTTAGATATTTATCCATCTAAAATATTCAAGCTAACTTGAGAAAAAAACCTACAGAGAGCTCAAAATTAAAATATGTATTCTCCAACACTATGAGCTGATGGTTGTTCCTCACTTCTATCAGTTCTTGGTCTCGGTCTTTCTACGGTGCTGAACAGTTCAACTGGTCCAGCCCTTCATCAAATACCTTCACTGTTACAAATTTCTTGAAGAATTGACAGTAAACACCAAGCAAAAAGGTGCCAATAAAGTGCAGTGAAAGTTTTTGCAAATTACTGTAAAAATAATTACAATATATTACTGGATACTTTTTACAGGTTTTTGCTGTATATAAATTACAGCAATGCATTGTTGTTTTATATTACAAAGAACCATTAATTATATTTTAATTTTTTTAGTTTTGACTTCTCCGGTTCGACTGTAGCTGTGCTAATGGCGCTAACGGAGCCTGGACTTTGCAAATGCACGTGTTTAGCGTTAGCTTAACCCAACCAGTTTTTTGCTAGCTAACATTTGCAAAAACCCTAAGATGAATAAAATAATGTAAAATTCAGTCAATCAAACAAATAAAGACACATTATTCTTACTATAGCGATGATTTGTTGAGTTAAAATAGATGTCTACACGGTCAAAATATATTGTATAAAGTTACTACTTGAATCACATTTTAATTTTGTGGAGTAATAACGTCTTACGCTTGCGTGTCGGGTTCCTTCATGTCCTCTTTTGTGCCTTCTAATACTCACAGTGTGTAATTGTAATTTGTATCGTTTACAGTCAGAACCAAGTGAAAACACAACCCTCCTGTAATTTTTTTAATAATACGATCCTGTGAACAAATGCTTGAAGTTACCGGAATTTCTTTTTTTTTTTTTTACTCACAATGCATTGCAATTTACAGTTACACCTTGTAAATTGTTAGAACAAGAAGCTACACTAATTTTTTTACTGTCGAAGTTACAGAAATTTGTTACAGTGTTCATCCTCAGCTGTATGACTGTGGATCATCTAACTGGTGTATTGAAGAACAGATTAAACTCACTTAAGAGTTTACATGTTGCTTCGTGCTTTTATACCTAAACCAAACATTGAAGTTGCAGCTCACATCCATGTCTGAGTCATATAAAAAAAGATACATTTGATGAAAGTAACAAGAAACACCGGAACAAAATGGAAGCTCTCTTTATTGACATGTTCGATTCCAGCGGATGTGTAGTTTCCAATGTCTTCACTTTGAGACCATTTTTATTAAGGTGTATGGAGGTTGAATGATGGACAGAAAAGGTTTTGCAGAGTGTGATGATCTCTCCGGATAAAAAGTGTCATCGCTCATCATTTCATCCTACTGCACATATGTGAAATGTCAAGAGTAGAATGTGAATACTTGAGTTACAATAACATTAAATTCATCCTTGATTCCACATGAACATTTTGCTTCATGTGAATAAATCCAACCATTAAGGCATCCACAGGAATATGATGGATGTGTGTGCACAAAACATGTGGTAGTTTGGTGTCCTGTCTATAGGTGGACACATTATACATTTCTTTTAGGAGATGCTAAATGCAATTCGAAGTGGTAACTTCTGGTCATGATACAGAAATGGAAACAGTAGTTTGATTGGATTAAGTGTCAGGAATAGATACATACTGTGGGAATTCAGGCTCATTAGTGCCACCCACAGAAGCTCTGACAGAACCAGTAAAATCATCACTTAACCCATAAAGACCCAGTGCTACTTTTGTGGCAATTCCAAAATATATATGTTTTTTCTCTATATTTAACTTTTCTTAAGTGATTTATCACCCTTTATTAGGACATTATCCTCTGTATTTAGCATTTTTTCAGTGAACATCAGGTATTTTCCCATGTTCAATTTACTGATCATGTAGAAGGAATGTACTTTGTTTCTATTTTTCGCACTCATTTCGGTTGTATAATGTAAATACTGTCGAATTAATTGATTCTAATTTGGTATAGGCCTACTTTGTTAATTGTTCTGGTTTGAAGTCTAAGGACAGGAGTGAGTATTTAAAATGTTATATGTTAAGTTATTTGATGATAAGCATAAGGGTGGGATTAATCTTTTTTTTTTTCCCCCACTCCTTTTCGAGTGTAAATGAATGATTTTGGAATTTTGAATTTGCATGTATTCTGTAAATGCTCGAAATAAACAAATAAATTAAATGAATGAATGTTCATAAAAGTTCAGAATACAGTTGAGGGTTATTATATTAAAATCTGAAGAAAAACGGACTTTTTCAGCAAAATCTGTCATTAACTGAACATAAACCAAGTGTGTCCATCCGCTGTCATTGATCCAACTCCATGGGTTTTACTGGTGAATCAATGTTGTAGAAGATGACAGTGTTTCCACGTTCACTATGGAGCCTCTGAACGTCCAAATGGGTCATATGTGATGATGATGAGAGGTGACAAAGTGGATTTTACCAAATTATTTACATATATTGATAGGATTAGTGGATCAACAGTAATTAAACATTATAGATAAGTAGATGATTTTGGACGCCAATGGATGTTTGAGTCTTTATGGGTTAAATAACTCAGATATATAAAGACCAACTATTAACCACAAGATAAAATCCTCAAAATTTCGTCATAAATGTTTCTTTTTTAACCCTTGGAATGGCGGGTTTTATATTTGTCATTTGTGTTTGCTGCAATATCGAGTATTTGGTGAAAAAGGTGTTCATTCTGGTATTTTCACACCCTAATGACAACTGTTTTTCTTACCCTACCAGTGAAATCTATTCCCTCACATGCTGCCATCCCGGAGGCAGCTTGATTTGCTTGTGTCGTGGCTCCTCTGGCCGTTGTACGACACAGTCAGAGGGACTAACCTAACCTCATGTGCCAGGTGAGCTGGTCTGACAGCACACAGGACGCAGGGCTTGTTACTGGGTCAGCGCTGTGAACCGGCACTGCAGCTCACACACCTGACCTACATTGCACTTCATGAAGCCTGGATGAGCTCCACTCCAGTTTACAGTCTCTAGACAGAGTTAGAGAACATCAGATCAGCTAGTGTTAGTAAGTGCTGCTCTACAGAGTCTATCATGTTACTAGTGTGAATGTGTTATAGCCTACATACAACTTGTTCTTCTACATGACTGATTAAAATTCACAAAAAGGGGCTATAAATAGTATTTCTACTTTCAAATATTTAAAAAAAATGACCTAGAATTAGAGCATTGAGAATAAAGAAAGCTCTGAAGTGTCCAATGTAATGAATTGTATAGATACAGCATGTGCTGAATCTCTTCTGTTCTGTATTTTTCACCACATACAGCTTTGAATTAAATGAATGCAGTTTGATGCTAAAATGGCAGCGTTTCTAGTTTTATTCTGAGGCTTATGAAGGTATAAAGTTATTATGAAATGTTATTATGTTTGATGATTTGGCCGTTGCTTGATCCATGGTTCAGACTAAACTGTGACAGTTCACGTCATTGTCATGTCGATGTCATTCCAAGCTTTTCATTCCATCTTACGGATAAGACAGCTAGAGTCAATTGGACAGTCCCTGTGTTTTTTTAATTGCTGTGACCTAAACTAAATTTTGCACTTTAAAAACTTCACTTTAACCCATAAGGACCCAGTGTGACATTTGTGGCAGTGCCCAAATTCATTTTTCTTTATATTTAACCGTCCTTAAGTGATTTATCACCATTTATTCTAATATTATCTTCTGTATTTTGTGTTTTTTTTTTCAATGAAAATCAGGTATTTTTCTACATTTAATTTACTAGTCATGCAGATGCTCATAAAAGCTCAGAGTAAAGTTGAGGGTTATCATATCGAAAATAGAGAAAACTGGAAAAAAAAAAGTAACTTTTTCAGTAAAATCTGTCATTAACTGAACAGAAACCCAGTGTCTCCATCCACTGTCATTGATCCAACTCCATGGGTTTTACTGGTGTAGAAGATGACAGTGTTTCCACGGTAACTATGGAGCCTCTGAACGTCCAAATGGGTCATATGTGATCTGATGACCATGAAAAGATGACAAACTGCATTTTACACCAGTTATTTACATGTATTGATAGGATTAGTGGATCAGCAGGTATTGAAAAGTTTAGATCAGTAGATGGTTTTGGTCGCCGGTGGATGTTTGGGTCTTTATGGTTTAAAAAAAAAAAAAACTTTCTAACTTTTCTGTCATTACTATATTAGTGTTTGTTTTAATTTATTGTTATTTCCTGCCTGTAAAATCTGTATTCTTTCGTGGTGTGTGCTGCTGACCTGTTGGCCAGATTGCCCTTGTAAAAGAGATCTTGATCCCAATGGGACTCTGGTTAAATAAAGGTCTAATAATAATAAAAAAAATAAATAAAAAGTTGTGTTAGTCCTTGTTTGGGTGATCCCAAACAGCTCTTTAGTGCAGCTACTGTCAACACAACTGCAAACAGAGGTGATTTGTGGTTTTACTGTGGCTGTTTGCTAACAGAGCTACAACACATCAGCTGATCAGCATGTGAAGATTTTAAGACACAGTGTTATTTTGACTTAGTGTCAAAAAGAAGATGTGTGTAAAAATGAGCTGTATACTTTATTCAGTGAATGATACAGTCTGTGGATACAAAGAGTTGATATTTGTTGGTTATTTTGGTAGTCTCAAGTGTGTTCAGGTAGATGACTTACCCCTGCTGTTCAGGTTGGAATATCAATAGGGGAGACCGGGGACAGTCGTAACCCAGGTCAGTTGTAACACTTCGAATTGCTCCAATCAGGAACAAGTTAGAACTCACCTGATTCACTCTGCACATGCTCAGTTTAGTCCTTAGTCTACATGGGAAGTTGTAGTACCGTGAGGCAGACACATTCAAATTTGTGAGGGAAAACATAATTTTGTGGTGAGAGTAATTTTTTTTTTTTTTTTTTGCTCAAATTACTTTTGTGATTACGTAGCTTGTTTTGTAGTTGGACTCATTAAAGGTATGTTGTGTTGATTATGTATCTGTTAAGTTATGTTTCATTCAGGTTATTTGTGGTAGGATACTATGTAGAACCTTTTTCATCAATAATGGGCATTGATGTGTTCACAGTCAAGCAGACTTTTGGATACACTTAAAAAACCTTGTACTGCACAGACTGTTAACAGATTATGATGATCATCTTTCTTCTTATATGGTAAAAATGGTAAATGGAGTGCACTTATTTATTTTCCTCACCTTCATGGTGCCCAAAGTGCTTTACAAACCCTCACATTGACCCATTCACACACACACACTCATACACCAGTGGGCGGCTGTTACCATGCAAGGCGCTGCCAGGCCCTACTGGGAGAAATTTAGGGTTCAGTGTCTTACCCAAGGACACTTCACCCTTCGGTCATTGGACGACCCACTCTACCAACTGAGCCACAACCTCTCTTATGCTGATCTTCTTTCTGCTTTTAGACAAAAGACATGAAATGTAGCCCCAGTAACAAGTCACTGCCCCAAATAAATGTGCAAAATGTATTAAAATCCATCAGTTTACAGCAATTGCAAGCAACTGGTCGTTTGGGTTGTATGGCTATGATAGCATTAAGGTACTTGTTGAGATCAGAGGACATGACAGTTTCGCTAAAAACATCCAACGGGGCAAGGAGCACAAGCTGCCAGATGATGTGACAATCTGCAAACAAGCTGACAGTAAGTAAATGATGTGTTTACCTTTTGACCCCTTTTCTCCTTCGTGTCTTTTATAAGATGATGTTGGTGAGAATTTACAGCAAATGTGAGCCATAAGTGGGTGTGTGTCTCTAAACCATCATCTTATTCAGTCCAGGCTGACTCAGAGGTCTGTTGGGATGTCGCTGTCGTCTGATCCAGACGTCAGCAGCTCGGCTTCTGAGGAGCTCAGGGGGATGGCGATTCTTCACCGAAACCAGACTGGAGAAAACAAACGTCAAGGTGGTTCAAAGGAAACATGAAAAAAATGCTGTTTCTGTTAATGAAAAACAAAGGACTCTATTAATATTTGATTAGTTGGATCTGTTAATTTGTATTCAAGCTTATCACAGTGGGTAGGCGATTAAAAATGTAGTGAAACTGGGACTGTGATCAGTCATTAAAGATGCAACAAGTCCATAATGCACAAACACTGAGAGATTCACCATGCATTTGTGAAAAATTAACACTCAAAGCATTAAAATGTCAGAGTGCACATATCTGATTTTACATGAACTGTTACTTTACACAAGTTCAATACTTCAGAGTCAATTAAGATCTACTCACTAAGTCATGTTTCTTGCTGCTGTCGAAATAACAGATTCCAAAATACACAAAATCTAAGTGCAACAATATTATGATAACTAAAATAGTTGTCTGGAGCTCAGAAAATAAAATGATATAGCCTTCCTTTAAGATGTTAGTTACCATAAGCTTTGTTTTTTTGATACATACATTTTAATTTTCATTATTACAGTATTTTGCATCACAGTTATACACACATCTTGCCAGTATTGGAGGAGAAGAGGGAAAAACACAAGCGGGGATTAAACAAAACTAAAAACAGATCAATTCACAGCATAAACAGCTCTACAAGAAAGAAGCCAAATACTCTTAAAATATCATTAAAAATAGCCAAATTGCCTTGGGTCAGATTGTCTCAATGGGGGAGGATAAGTTTGCTTGGGTAGACTTCTTCAATTTAGAATAAGTGTAACCATAAAAAGACCACAGCGGGGTTTATAACTAAAAAAAAAACAAAACACATACACATTTAAACAAGCTGCAGTTACAAGCAATGAAAGCATTTATTTAACATAGATATTGTTAAATAGAGAAAAAAAAACTGTCTTGTTGGTCTATTGGGATTTTATGCAAACCATTACTTTACTTGTTACTGGTTGGATTTCGCTGGAATACTTTACCAAGACAAAGAAATTAAGCTGAAACAAAGCTTCTGTCCAGATTAAAAAAACAAGTGCAAACATTAATGATCTTCTGTGTTGCTTCTGTTTTGAGTCTCAGAGTGGAGCAGTATAGACTCACCTCATACCTAAACTAATCTGAACAATGTATTTAACCTTAACTCCTGATCCGTCTGTGGTGAGCATTGTGAATGTATGATTTATTTTAAATATTAATAAAAATTCAACCATTTACCCAAAAGGAAAAAAATTTGAAACGGGCTGATAGAATAGATCTTGCTCTTTCTGTAGACTTCTGAGCATGCTCAGTGCAGCTGCTGCTGCCGGTGGGGGCAAAACACAGAGCAGTGAGTGAGACCAACCCCGTTTTCCTTACAATGTTGTCGTGACTTTCCGTTTTTACCCCGCCCCCTGAAGGGGAGGCAAGGAGTATTGTTTTTGGTTCAGTTTGTTTCTTTGTTAACACTCTAGTACCAAAACTATTGGTTGAATTCATACCAAATTGTGTTTAAAGATTGCCAGTGTCCCAGAATAGATGTCATTGCATTTTGGGAAAAGTAGGTAAAAGTTCACATTTTTTATGAATTTTTAGTCTTTTTTTCTTCTCCCATTTACTTATTAAGGGGGCGAAATTTCACATGTCCATAAAAACATCAATTTTGTTTCAGTTTACTTCAAACTTGCCACATATATAGAGGCAAGTGATATGCTGACATCAGCACACACATAGACACAATGACATCAGCTGGATCGATGCCAAAATAAGCTACAACATGTGCGAGGGACGGGGTTTGTTGTGCCTGGAACCACTTTTTTTTTTTTTTTTTTATTGTTTTTACTGAGTTTTGACCATGTAACTGCGTTTTGGAGTTCAACCAGGTGCCAAAAAGCAGTTGGACTGATTTAGAAAAAAAACTACAGGGCCAAAAATCAGATACTATTTTTTGTTCAGTGTGTTCCAGTTCACAGTTCATGTCCAACATCCTAAATCTCTTATTGATGTACATTCTGAGTGCCTTATTTAGTAAAAACCTGTCAAACTTCAGTTCCTCTCTTTGTCTTTTTCTCTTATTCCACCCTCTTTTGACCCTAAAATACAGAGTAAAACAAAACCACTGAAGAAAAGGAACACTAGCACAAACTCACAGCAGCTTTTATGAACCTGAAACAAACGCAGATTCACAGCAGCACATTTAACTGAAATAATGTCTCAGGGGTTAAAGAGTTTAACTCTCAACCATATGTTTAACCACCCACCAGTCTGAAAGTCCATATGAAGAGTGAAAACCTCCTGACATGAAGTAGATTTTCTACAGACCAAAAACAGAACCAGTAGATATATATAAAAACCTTGCTCTCTCGTGCCTTGTCCACAGTGATGCAGATATTTTACTAAACAGATGCAGCATTTTCCTCCATATTTGGGCCTCTTATCCTCTTGTAAACAATGCTTTGGATTAGAAAACAGATTTCTGAAGATGCGTCTGTTATTGCTGTGTGTAACGAAGCTGCACCTGAAACATGAAATCCAGGTGTGTAAATCAGCATATGGCCTGCAGTAGATCGAGGTCAGCACCGATACCTTTGGGAGACGGACTGGACCAGTGTTATGGACAAATCCACATCACGTAAAGAATTCACGTCCACAACCAAGGTAACTAAAGCCTGGAACTGAAGTTGTTGTTGCTGCTTCACCTTCATTATAGATTAAAGCCTCTACATCTGCCACCTCCAGTATTATCCGCAATGTCCAACAGAGCATTTGGACCAGTTTGGAGTTGTTTTTGCGTTGTTGTGTATAGACAGGATTAACCCATAAAGACCCAAACAGCCACGTAAACTGTTTAATACCTGTTGATCCACTAATCCTATCAATACATGTAAATAACTGGTGTACAATACAGTTTGTTATCTATTCAGTCATCAGATAGGACCCATTTGGACATTCAGAGGCTCCGTAGTTACCATGGAAACACTGTCATCTTCTACAACATTGATTCACCAGTAAAACCCATGGAGCTGGATCAGTGACAGTGGATGGAGACACTTGGTTTATGTTCAGTTAATGATATATTGCACTGAAAAAGTCATTTTTTCTTCAGTTTTCTCTGTTTTGATATAATAACACTCAACTTTACGGTGAGCTTTCATGAACATCTACATGGTCAGTGACTTAAACACAGGAAAATTAATTATTTTCACAAAAAAAAAAGCAAAATACAGGCGATAATATAATGATAAATGGTGATAAATTGCTTAAGAAAGGTTAAATATAGAGAAACTTGCAAAAAAGTTTAATATAAGAAAGTAACGTTTTGGTCCACTGGACATTTTTCAAGCAAAGATTTAAAGATTTTAAAGATTTAAAGATTTTTTAAATCTTTGCTTGAAAAGGTCCAGTGGAACAAAACGTTGCTTTCTTATATTAAAGTTGAAACCTTTTTTCTACTACATTCGTACCTCATGCTCCTACGCACCTGTCCCTTGAAGACTTTTTTAGGTGTGCACCAGCCTCCATATCTTGTAAATATAGAGAAAAAATATTTTAGAAGTGCCACAAAAGTAGCACTGGGTCGTTATGGGTTAAAAAAAAAAAAAAAAAGAAGTAGCTATCTGTCATGAAAAATGTCTGCATTAGTGTGGAGAGGAAAACAGACTCCTTGAATTATCGCATGCTCATATTATAATTATGGAATTTTTGCCCAGTGATGCCAAAAAACTATCACACACTACAGCTTTAAGTAACAATTCTTCACACTGTCAAGACACATTTATACTAATCGTTGCTCACTTACTGCTGCGTACAAGCAAATTAACCTGCAGCCTTCTAATCCAGTATGCCCTTCCCTCTTTAGATGACATTGCTCAGATTTAAAGCTGTTTTCATTTCCTTTTAACTTGATACTGAAGAAATCCATAACAATTTCCCCTTTTTTCCTCTACATTTTTATGGTCTATATTTTCAAGCTAAAAACGGACATTTGTTAAGCAGGCTATTTGCTTATGTCCAAATTCTATTTTTTATTTTTTTTATAATATTGCACTAATCTCTTTAGTTATGCGTGGCTGGAGTGTAGATATTCTTGGACAATTCCAAAAACAATGGCTGCATGTCCCAGTTGTCAGGTTACATTTACGATACAATGGTGACCAGTCAGGGTGTGTTTTGTTCTTAACATGATGTGTTTTGAGTTGTTTGAGAAGTATTTATTTTATTCACTGCATTTGATTTACTGAGAGTGGGTGATTCAATATATTCCTCCCATGCATGTTCATCAGAAACTTATGTTCATGTCAGTGTTTAACAAGCTTCTCAAGATTATGTCCTTCAAATCTGCAGGGTGTTGTAAAAAAAAAAAAAAAGAGATAAAACTGTTATTCAATGTGAAATTATAAACTTCTCAAATCCTGTGTCAATCTGACAGTTTTGTCGATAAAGCGCCAGACTTGACAATATGCAGAAAGTCTTTTTTTGCTGTTGTACAGAAGTGTTCTCATGTTCTTTGTTAACACTCTACAGCAGAGGTTTCAAACATGCGGCCCAGGGGCCAAATCCGGCCCTCTAAAGGGTCCAGTCTGGCCTGTGAGATGAATTTATGAAATGCAAAAATTACAATGAAGATATTAATCATTTTAGTTCAGGCTCCACATACAGACCAATTTAATCTCCAGTGGGTCGGATCAGTAAAATACATCATAATAACCTATAAATACTCACAACTCCACATTTTTCTCTTTGTAAATGTAAAAAAATTAATGTTATTTTACTGTATTTACACTAAAACAAACTATCATTTCACAAAAATGTGAATAACCTGAACAAATATGAACATTTTGAAATGTCTGAAGTGCAAGTTTACCAATATTCTGCCTGTTATTAAATGTTTTCTGCATTTGTTGATCCACTGTGATCTGTAAGTTATAATTTCCATGTGTAAATGATAAACTGAGACATAATATTGTTAAAATTGCACATAGTTTACATAGAAATTTCAGTTTGCTCATGTTATTCACATTGTTTTAAAAGGTAGTTTGTAGATGTAAACATTTTCGTCACATAATTTTACTTTTTTCACTCTGAAACATAAAGGAAAGTTTGGAGTTGACATTTTTAATATATTATTATGTTATTATTTCACTGGTCTGGCCCACTGAAGATCAAATTTGGCTTAATGTGGCCCCTGAACTAAAATGAATTTGACAGCCCTGCTCTACAGTGATACGTTTAGAAAACAGATGAACATAAACTGCCTTTTTATCTGCAGTTTAGGGATCATGATATACACAAATTCACACACGGTATTTCAATGGATCATGTTTTGCTTTGATCACAGGATGCATTCACCTTGGTGTCATTTGTGCCACACTGTGTTTATGAAATGCTATAATAAATGTATCCATTTCTTTCCTGACTTGTATAAATTTTTTGCAAAATCTTGTCTTGCTAATGGAGAGTCAGACACTGTGGAGAGTCTCCGTTCCATCCCAAAGATTCCACCTCTTCTGCTGTAACCCATTTGACCTCACTTCAGTTTTTCGATCGCAGTTGAATTATGCAACCATTTACACGTATGACATTTGTCGATTTAAAGGATAATTTCATGATACAAGAAATGCATGGTTCATGAACGGATAAGAAGAGCCATGACTCCGTCTCTTGTTGACACTTGATACATGTCACCAGCACCAAATTGGCCATTACCTCAGCACATATTATCTAAATCTCTGACAGCAAAGTGAAAAAAAAAACATTAAAAGACGTGAAAATGACTATGGTCTGGTCATGTTGCAGCTGCACAGACATCTTCAGTAAGTTCAGACTGTTATGATGATGTGACATCCACATCTTTAGGGTGTGTAGAGTTTATATTCATGTATTTTTACAGTCTGTTACTTTAACAGTTCGACCATAAACTGCAACTTTCTTGACTTGTAAAATGATCTTTTAGACTGACAAACATCTTATGTTTAACCCATGTGTCTGTTCCCAAATGAACTGTTCTCTATGTTTAACTATTCTTAATAATTTATCACTATTTATTCTAATATTATCCTCTGTATTTGGCATTTTTTAGTATAAATCAGGTATTTTCCTATATTTAATTCACTGATTGTGTAAATGTCAACAAAAGCTCAGAGATAAAGTTGAGGGTGAAAAACAGAGAAAACTAAAGAAAAGGTCACGTCATGTTTTTTTTTTTATTTTTTTATTTTAGAAAACTATATCATTAACCTAGCATAAAAAAGTGTCTCCATCCACTGTCGTTGATCCAACTCCATGGGCTTTACTGGTGAATCAATGTTGTAGAAGACGACAGTGTTTCCACGGTAACTACGGAGCCTCTGAACGTCCAAATGAGTCATATCTGATGACCATGAAAAGATGATAAACTGTATTTTACACCAGTTATTTGCATGTATTGATAGGATTGTTGGATCAGAAGTTATCAAACATTTTAGATCAGTAGATGTGGCTGTTTGGGTCTTTATGGGTTAAATGATGACACAATTCAAGCAGCTGCAATGCAATTTTTTTCAGAAACTTGGTTCCAAGGGGCACAACCTGAAGTGGTGGGACTGTGGCTCTAAATGCGGTTCAGGTCTGGACTCCATGTGTCAAAATGATGTCTCATGGTCCCTGAACCACTCTGTCAACCCGATGAATCCCGGAACTGTCCAATCTTTATGCTCCGTTGCAAACTTGTGGTTGTTTAGGACATGAGAAGCTTCTCTTTGCATCCTTTCCCTGCTAAAACATATTAATCGCTGCAGTAAATATCCAATGGAACTTACCTTTTTGCTTTGTTAAACCCAGGTGGGGGTGTTGGTTTTTTTGCTGCTATATTTTATGGCAATGAATTGAATAGCTGTTAATATTTCAGACCAGAGAGATGGACAACTATAATGCACTGTATTTGGGGAATAGTGCATCTTCAATCACTTGTGTCCAAATGGTACAAAATGCCGCAGTGCGTCTTTTAACTGGAGCTCGTAAATATGAGCACATTTAGAATCGAAATCCAGTTTCAGATAATTTTATTTGTTTTCAAATCCCTCCATGGTCTTGCACTGCCCTACCTGTCTGAGCTCCTTCACACTTTCACACCGACTCGCTCTCTCAGATCAGTCGATCAGCCGCTCTTGGTGGTGCCGAGAACAAAGCGTAAGCTCCGGGGAGATCGGGCCTTTGCTGTTGCTAGTCCCAGTTGTGGAATGACCTTTTTCTGTATATCAGACAGGCCTCCTCGTTGCCTGTTTTTAAATTTCTTCTTAAAACCCACCTGTTGTCCTTGGCTTTTTGACATTCTTGCAATGTTGACATTTTGCTTATGTTGTTATATTTATATCCTCGAAAGCAGTTTCGGGGATTTTATGTTTTTGGCCGGTGGATATCCTTCGTGTTAACGCAATAACTTGAAAAATATTGGGTTTAGAAATTCCAAATTTTCCATATCAATGAATATCATGGAGAGGAAGAACTGATTC
>JAPQRP010000011.1:3507622-3519404 GCA_037367295.1 Apogon hyalosoma
ATAGATAGATAGATAGATAGATAGATAGATAGATAGATACTTTATTGATCCCGAAGGAAATTCTGTGAACTCCGTTGTTCTCATACATACATACATACATGACTCAGTGAACAAAACCTATGTACATTGTGTAAATAAGGACAGAATGGTAGTGCAAAAAACTCTAAGTAATAAGAATAATAAGAATAAGAATAAAAGTGACATAACCACTATAAAAAAAGACAAAACCAGAAAAATAAACAGCTAGCCTATACAATCAAAAACACACAATAGAAACACAAAAAACAAAACAAAAAAAAAACAAGATAGTCATACCAGAGGTACTAGCCGGCACTAAGGTGCAGCCATCGTTGTCATCATCATCAGCAGCATCAGCATCACTATCATCATCATCATCAGTATCATCATCAGCATCAGCATCAGTATCATCAGCATCTCCATCCCTCTCACCTCTCCTCCACCCTCCCTCCCCTACCAAGTGTTTTATTTTAACCCCTAATGACCAAATAAAGCTTACGAAGCTCAAAATCTCAGTTTTCAGAAACCGGAGTTTTTTTCAGTTGCACAAACAGTGAAAGAGTTACAGCCATCCAAACTGCATATGAGCAGGGTGTGTCAGCGATGACACATCAGGTTTTAAAGAGTTAAAGGAGTGCTATGTAGTACTGATATTCCAAACCCTCAACAGCAAAGGGAAGTCACATATCAGAAGACATTTATGATTACCAAAACCACCAGTGAATCAGCCCTATGTATCCACAAACTGTTTTTGTCACTGAATAAAGTATAAAGTTCATTGTTTACACACATCTGTACTGAAAGTATTAAGACATTAAGCAAAAACTTGTAGCGATTATACAATTATAAGACAAAGTGTTATTTCTACAGTCAGTCAAAATAACACTTTGTCTAATAATTGTAATACAATGCATCAGCTGATAGTTTACATTATAGCTCTGTTAGCTTAGCTCTGTTTTTAGGCAGAAAACAGTCACAGTATAACCACCAATTATCTCCATTTTCTGTTCGGTTTGTGTTGTCAATAGCTACACTAAAGATGTGTTTTGAATTGAACAAACAAGGTCAGAACTGTCACGGTTTAGTCTGAACCTTGGATCAACAAATGACAACTCAGCAAAGATAATAACATCACATAATAGCTTTATACCTTCACAAAGCTCATAATTAAAGTCAACCATGTAGAAGAAACTCTGCCATTTCAAGCATCAAACTCCATTCTTTAAATGTACAGCTGTATCCAGTGGAGAAAACATCAACTGTGCTTCAACTTTTATCACTATGTCACTTTATTCGACTCTAAAAGTTGTTTCTTAGTGGTTCTCATCCCATCTGGTCACTTTATGACACTTTGGTCAAAGGCCCTGTGGTGTTAGTTTTGCTCATCATGGGCTGGGACTCACTACTCCCTCTAGTGGTCACATAAATCCCCTGAATGTCTCTACTTATACAAATAATATGAGCATAAATAAAGGGACAGTGGTTTGAGATAGCAGGTTCTGCTGAAAGACATTAGCTGTGCATCCAACCCAGTCACCATAATAAAATGTATCTTTTGTATGTTTCTGCAAACCATTAATAATAAATAATAAATAATCTTAATGTAATTTGCTATCACAGATCAGATTATGGATCAAGACTTCTGGAGGTGTTTAGCTTTGGGTATTAAATGCACTTTAATTTAGGATTAGAAAAAGATTATGGTTGGTTTTATTATTTAAAAAATACGCTGTGAGCATGTTAACACATTTGTTTCTGTATTAAACAAAGCTCTGGTACCAACCAATAAACCCCAAAAACCAAACCCGCCAAACTAACCATAAAATGTTTAATAATGGTGTTGTTACCCCACCCTCTGAAGGGGAGGCAAGGGGTGTTGTTTTTGGTTTGGTTTGTTTGTTTCATTGTTAACACTCACGCAGCACAACTATTGGTTGAATTCATACCAAACTGGGTTATATATTGCCAGTGTCTCAGAATAGATCTCATTACATTTTGGGAAAAGTTGGTCAAAGTTCACATTTTTAATGAATTTTTAAAATCTTTTTTTTTTTTTTTTCTTTTCCCCCATTTAGTTACAATGGGCAAAGTTTCAAATGTCTGTAGCAGCAAAACAATTGGTTGAATTCATACCAAATGGGGTTTATTGATTGCCAGTGACCCAGAATAGATGTGGTTATATTTTGGGAAAAGTTGGCCAAACTTTTTTATGAATTTTTAAAATCTTTTTTCTTCTCCCATTGATTTCACATGTCTATAAAAACATCAATGTTGTTTCAGTTTACTTCAAACTTGCCACATATATAGAGGCAATTGATATGCTGACATCATCACACGCATATACATGATGACATCAGCTGGATCGATGCCAAAATAAACTACAATACGTGAGGGGCGGGGTTTGTTGTGCCTGGCACCACTTGTTTTCAGAAGACTCGGTTCTTATTAAGCATTATTCTCATTCCCCAAAAGTGCCCTGAGCAGTTAGAACACAATGATATGCACGCAAATTTAGATATTATATTTTTATTTCAGAAATTTTGCAATTTTAAGTTTTTGTGGTTTGAAGAAACATATAATAGCAACCTGTTATTCTTGTGAATTGGTTGGTGCGTCAATATTTCTTCCATCCCTGTGAGATGATCTACTACACATATCTGCCTGTAGGTACTGTAGTTTGAAGTTCTTGCATGTGCATGTGCTGCTGCAGGGTTGTTTTACTTGCATCACCATTCCCAGGCTGTAAACAAAGTTGCCACAGAGGTGACTAATAGAGGTGAACTTTTCATGCTCCTGCCCTTGGTTTTAAAATCCAACAGATGGCACAGGGGACAGAATGAATCCTCAGACTAGTCAGTTGAAGTACATCCTCAGATTATCATTTCAGTCCCTGTTTGAATCTGAATCAGCACCTCTTTGCCAAAACCTCTAAATAAACCTAAATATTCTCTCTGGATGTAGGGTGCGATGCTGGATTGTGTGTTTATACTACAAACTACAACTAACCTACATTCTCAGAACAGAAGAATGAATCCAAAACCGTCCTGAGGCTTTCAGAAACGGAGAGCTTTTAATGTCAAACTACAAGCAAGCTGCTATTTCTCACTCTTCATAAAGAAATTTGGCTGGTGTGTTGACTTGAAACAGGGTAATTCTAGCTTATTTCATTGCTGCAGGGGTTTAAGTCCAATATAGGTCAATGTACATCAGGAACTATACTGTAATTAACTACACTCAATTGTTAATCTTATATAACCTCCAGACCTCCTTACAACCTATTTAACACGCTGTCAGGACTGAAAACCACCCTGTCAGTGCTCAGCGGGGGGAGTCATTGTGCAGCAAAGGCCAGGGAGGAAATAAATAGAAAAAAATGAAGGGCAAATAAAGAAGACGAGGAGGCTTTGCTCTCATATGTACAACTCATGTAATGAGGGTCATAGTGCCCTAGGCTACTCAACTGTACAGACAGGAAAAATAATTTAATTCATGAAGGAAGGAGGGAGGAGTACTAGCTTTCCATATCAAAGAGGTTTGGGAGCATTTTGTTTGAGAGGCACATTTTCAAATTCTACAAATTCAATATTCTCTTTTCCATTAAAATTCCAAGAGCCTGCCCTGCTTCTTTGCCTGATTGGGGTGTCAAGAGGTTTGCAGACAAAGGCTGTTCAAGGTATTGGGTTCAACTCCTTGAGGCAATTGACAGCGACTTTGAGTGTTAAACACAGCAGGAATCTAGGGATGCACAGACTGAGATTGTTCAGACAGCAAATCCCAAATGCATAGAGGGGTTCATGTTTCGTGTACCGCCAAGGGATGCTGTCAGACTGAGGGCTTGAGGTTCAGGTTTGATTCTTTCTATGCAACGATTCTAGGTTTAGTCGTCTGCATGGCCTTAACGTGTCAGCACTCATTCCTCCACGAGACTCACTGCTCACCACAGCAAATGTCTATCAGATCAGACACATTAAGAAGCTAATTGTCCCCCTTGGGTTGGACAGTTTATTATCTGAACCAGTGCACAATGCAGTGAAGCAGGAGTAGAAATAGAGGCCACGGCGGGCTGACACATACAAGCATGGTCAGTGGCTCCGTAAACCACAAACAGGCATCAATGTAGACAGCCTGTGGTTGTAAAGAGCTTCCAAGCAGCATATGGTTTCCCTCTGTAAACAGCAAACCCGTCTGTGGAATCGTCAGCTATAGGATTGCAATTACTAGCTGACAGTGTGAAAGTCTGGACCTCTTCCTAGCCTTTCAACCTGCTGGCAAAAATATTCTCATTCACTTTTGTCTGTCTCTTGAGTAATAAATTCTGCAAAAAGCATGCACCACATAAAAAGCTCCTACACCCTGAAGAAAGCCGGTGTTTGCCATGTGAAGTGTGTTGTTCATATATTACACCATCCACATCAATCTGTGTTCAGGGATGTTGTAACAGGGGAAAAGTGGGACTATCCCAATGGGACGAGGGCCCGTCTTTGTTTGCAATTAGCGTCAGAGCTAAATAAAACCTGAGTGAATAAATTACTTAAGAGAGTTTCGTATCAAAAAATGTAGACCTCTTACAGAAGGTGTAAAATGGTTCTACTACTGATGGTGTTTGGTACTTTTAATCCAACAGTCTGAAAGTCTGATGGACTATTGTTATCAGTTGTCATCCATCCGTCCGTCCGTCCGTCCGTCCATCCATCGTCTGTAAAGAGTTTTTCAAGAGTCTTCTTCTCCAAAACCGTCAGTCAGAATGACTTGATATTTGTTGTGGAACATCTTTGGGGTAAGGTCTACCAAGTTTGTTCGAAGAACTAAGAAATATTGATTTTTGAATCTTTAATGAATTTTTAAAATTTTAAAAATCCCCATTGGTTTAAAACAGTTGAAGATATTGATATAATTACTATTGGAGACTGAACTCATGAAATCGCATGTTACCCCAATTCTTATGGCATTTGGCTTGCTATGAGTCCACATTTTCATCCTTTCACATGTTATTCAATGCCATTTGATCACGTGTGAATTAACGCCAAGATCGCCAGTTCACATAACCCTAACCCTCAGTGTGTAGTATAAACATACATGCAGAAAACTTATAATACAGATAACATGCCAGTTAAATGTGGCGTGTATATTTATGCAGTTTCATGATATCAAGTTGACTATTGGCAATAGATAGGAAGATAGGAAGGGCTTTCATTTGGTGCCATGACCTTTGACCTTTGGCTAACCTTGAAAGGTCAAACAAATGTCAATAAATGTCTTTAAATATACTGTTGGACTACAGGTCCCTTGGTCCTATTTTGATGTGTTAGGATGACAAATGCTTAGCTCATAAAGACCCAAACAGCCACTGGAAACCAAATTCATACTGATGTAAAGTGATTAATACCAGTTGATCTGCTAATCCTATCAATTATTGGTGTAAAATGTAGTTTATCATCTTTTCATAGTCATCAGACATAACCCATTTGAAAGTTCAGAGGCTCCGTAGTGAACAAGGAAACACCGTCATCTTCTAAAACACTGATTCACCAGTAAAACCCATGGAGTTGGATCAATGACAGTGGATGAATACACTTGTTTTAAGATCAATTAATGATATATTTTGTTGAGAAAAGTCACTATTTTCTCAGTTTTCTCTGTTTTTGATATTATAACCCTCAACTTTAATCTGAGATTTTATAAACATCTACATGATCAGTAAATGTCATTTCAGAAAATACCCGCTTTTCACTGAAAAAATACAATGTACAGAGGATAATATTATAACAAGCAGTGATAAACAATTGAAGAATGGCCAGATATAGAGAAAAAGTCATTTAGGAACTGCCACAAAAGTATCACCGGATCTTTATGGGTGAGATACACCTGAAGAAAATAATTCCATAT
The DNA here is from genome assembly GCA_037367295.1 of Apogon hyalosoma. Taxonomy (NCBI): domain Eukaryota; kingdom Metazoa; phylum Chordata; class Actinopteri; order Kurtiformes; family Apogonidae; genus Apogon; species Apogon hyalosoma. The sequence continues at coordinate 3,513,527 of JAPQRP010000011.1, forward strand.
GGCAATTTTAGATGACGTTATGGTGACAAAAAAAGAGACTTCAATAGTGTAAGGGAGGGACCACAGATAATGGTGGAGGAGGCTTCCGTCACAGCAGCAGCCACAAACATAGCTCTGTGCAAATTCACAGTCATTAAAAAAACTTGCAAGTCAGTGAATAATGTGACAGATAATGAACAGAAAGGTAAGTTTAATACTCTGGGAGGCGGTTATGCTCCGTGGATTAACCATAAAAAGTAGCAAAGAAGAACATTACATCATCATTTCCAGTTCCAGTAAATGCTAAATGGCTGGTTTGATTTGAGACAACACTAATTTGTCAAAATTTGCACGCTGTACTGCATGTAAATGTGCCAACAGAAGTACTTTATTTGAGACACAGTGAAAGTATTTGAGTCGTACCTTTAAGTGACAAAAGTGCATTATAAAAACGTAAAAGAGAACTTGTGTATTTTGACTAAAGATGGATTTAAATGAACTATAATGGCTCTCATATGGTTAATTCATTGTAAAACAAAACGGAGCCAAATATGCTAACTTTGGCTAACAATACAGAAACAGTAATATTATACACAGAAGCTGAATGCCTCTGTAATCAACTAAATGTCCCTTTAAACCACTTTATATGTGGTTTTTACAATCAGTTATCAGTAGAGAAACATCTACCCATCTGAAAGGAGAGAACAGATCCGTGCTGTTAAATCTGTCCGTGGCGCATTCAGGGACATCAGAATCACGTTAATCAGAAATTATTCATCTTCAGAATTCAGCATCAAGGCTTCTCAGTGGTTCTAACAGCCGATATTACATCAGTCCATCGACTCGTATTGACTCCTTGTTCATTTTAGAATTTTTTTTCAAATTTTGTCCCATCGCTGTTTTAGAATGCATCGTTCAGGCTCTAAGCTATAAAAGAAAGTTTTGATCCCTTGTGAGCCAGGTCATGACCTCAGGTCCTCGGGTCGATCCTTCTGGCTGTTCTGGAGTCGAGTCTCAAATCGAAAGGTCAGCGCAGCTTTGCCATCAGTGCTCTTCAGATAAAACATGCTGAATGTTCTTAAAACACCTTTTTACAGACTTGTTTTATGTGATGCCATAATTGTATTCTTATCTTTTTGCTTTATTGGATTTACTTTGTGATTCAGTGTTTTATCGTCTGTCAACTTTTCTTTTTCTGTTACTGCTTTTATTCCTTTTGGTTGTGTTGCTTTTATTTTCTGATGTGACATGCCTTTTTATCATGTCTACTGTCTTCAGTGTCTCCTCTAACCCATCTTTTTATCCTCTAGTTTTAAACTTTTCCACATCTGTCTTGCTTTTATTTTTCCTTGTTGTGTGCTTTATGTTGTTCCATTTCCATTGAGTTTCCTGTCCTTGCTTTGTCTGCTAAAGCACTTTTTAAGCACTTGTTGTGAAATATACACAAAGTTCTTTTTATTTTATTATCCCTGTCTGTGTTATACAGCCCTTTACATGGCGATGAAAGCAGTATTCTTCTTCTGGTAAAAGCAGGAGCATCGTTGGATGTATTGGCAGGTGAGTATTTAATACTATTCACCCTACACTGAACACAACAGACCCGTCCCCTTTGAGCTCTAACAAATAACTCCTCTCTTCATAGCCAATGTGTGTCTTTATTTCCACACACAATTGAGTTATGATGGGATTACCCATTGTGTGTACAGCTGCAGTCACAGGATTAGGGATGATGGCAGCGAAAGCACCGTTCTAACCAACTGCACAACGCCAGGCACTGGCTCCACAAATGCCAGCTTGGAAAACCGCCCTAAGACATGAGATCATACCGTGAGAATTATCAACAGATGATCACATTGTATCTGTTTCTGCTTAAGAAATGTGCACTAAATATATCAGAGAGAAGAGAAGAGACGAGACATAATAATAATAATAATAATAATAATAATAATAATAATAATAATGGAAATATTTGACAACCAGTTTTCAGTGAAGGTATAGTACATTCCTGTGAGTTTTGGGGATTGCGTGAGAACGTAACACCACTTTTCATCACAACCTGTCAGCCTTCTCCTTTCTGTTTTTCAGACTTCTGTGACAACACTCATATATTTGTGACTGCGGGTGCATGTATGCCTGTGTGTACTAGCAGATGAGGCGTGCGGTGACTGTCAAAAGTGACACGTGATGACTAGGTGTGCAAGACATACCATTATCACGACTCTCACACCTTGGGGAAACTGTGTGTGTATGTATGTGTGAGTGTGCGAGTATTGATAACAGGGTTTACCTCGTGTTCACGTACGTCTTGTAAGACAGAGCGGCACATCTCCGCCGGCAGATGGGCCTCAAACGAGTGAAGCAGCACAGGCGGCATCATGGGAACAATGACTAGCAATGCTGTTATTACACCTCACTACAAACTGGTAATTTAGTGTAATTCTAGTCAGTGTCACAATAGCACTGATGTGCATTTTGAATGTCATGTTTTTCAGAGGCTTCAAACGAGTGAATCCACAGCTGAAGAAGCACCATTTTTTTTTTTTTTTTTTTGTGGGTAACATGCGCCTATGATGACGCCCCGACCCCTGTGAAATGGAGTCAAGCTGTGAGGCAGAGATGTCAGACGTAGTCAGTGATCAGTGGGGACAGTGTCCAGCCGTCCCACGCCAACACAAAGCTGTCATTTGTGTGTTGGTGTGTTCATGTATGCGTGTGCGTCCTCTCCGGAGAATGGATTGGGCGCCAAGGGAGACACAGTGAGTCATGACGTTCAAGGGAGACAGAGAAAGAAGGATTGCGAGTCATTCATCGTCTTCATCACACATGCAGCCACATCATTTCCCTCAGTTATTACAACCAACACCACATACAGTACTACACTGGAAAAAAGCTGAATCTTACCAAGTGTATTTTTTTCATTTCTAGTCAAAATATCTCATCACACTTAAAACTAGAAAAGCACTCAGAGGGTGCAGACCTCCACCAAGGCAGATCAACCCCGCCATGTCATGATTAATTTACTCTGAAAATTAATCTCTGGACCTTGAAAACCTATACATAGCATTGGATTCACATTAATATTGCTAACAGACAAACAAACAGATAGACAGACAAACCCCGATGAAAACGTAACCTCCTTGGCGGAGGTAAGAAAACAAAATCACCTAAAGAGTAACTTTTCAGTGAGATGTAAAGAACTTATTTTTAGACAACAGATCTGGAAAATCTTGTTTCAAGAAACCTTAACAAGATAATTTTCACTTGTTCCTCTGGGAGATTTTTTTTTTTTTTGCTTAATTCAAGATATTTTTGCTTAATTCAAGCAAAAAATCTGCCAATGGAACACATGAAAATTATCTTAAGAGTTCTTGAAATACGATTTTCAAGATCTATTGTCTAAAAATCAGTTCTTATATCTCACTGAAAAGTTACTCTTTAGGTGATTGTCTTATTTTAAGTGTGATGAGATATTTTGACTAGAAATGAGAAAAATACACTTGGTAAAATTTGGATTTTTGCAGTGTAAGAGCGTGTTTTCACTGAGTTTACACACACATGCAGACATAAACATACACTCTCAAACGTGACAGCGTGTGAACGAGGTAGCCTCTACACCAGTGCATCAGAGAAGCTTATGTATAATGGGAAAAGCAGGCTGTGGCAGTGAATCAAGCACTTATCCAGAAAAGCCATCCTGTATAATACAGTACTCACAGTTAGAGCAGGCATTCAGAAAGTGGTTAAAAGCTTGTGCAAATTATCATGTTTCAGTATCTACATCCTGATGCAGGCTTTCTCACAGTGACAGAGTACAGTGTGTGGCAGCCACACTTTGGATTTCACACACTGAATGGCAAAGTGCTTATTTTTTTTGCCAGTTTTGATTGGGTCAGTCTGATATTTGTCCATGCATGAGGTATAACAGACTGTAGCACAGTGCCAAAAATAAAAATAGTAATAAGCCACTTTTTTTTTTTTTTTTTCTGAGCATCAAACCTGCCTGGAGTACACCGGCAGTGCGATGCAGCTTATCCACCGCACAGATAAAAAGCTTTGGCGTGCAATTACTAAATTAGTCGAGAAATTAATTTCAACCCAGTGAACTGACACAGAAACGCACTGAACTGCTAATCTGGGAGCAGGAGAGCTAAAAATCCTCTGGAATTTAAAGTTTAATGGATTAATGATGTCAAGGCTCTCAAGTGGATAGGACTGTAGCTCAAAGTAACTCTAGAGGAATTAAATTGCTTATGGGGTATGTCAGAAAGCAAACCCGAGCAGTCTGCTAGTAGTCGCTTCTACTGTATGTGGTGCAACCTAGTGCAGACGGATGTGCAGTCCTTTATCTGAGGCTAACTTACCCATGATGCATCAGAAATATTATCATGAATTGTCACTTGTTTAGCGTTTCTTTCTATAAATATAAGCACAAAGACATATAGAAACACAGAATCGAATTCTGTTGAATGCATTTCTTACAAGTCATTAACACACATTTTAATCCCATTTCATTTTTTTTACATGTAATTTACAGATATGAAGCGTCCATTTGTCTTTGTTTGCTGAATTTATGAGAAAATTGGGTGACATGATCTTAATTTTAAATCCCCAACTGATTGGAGCAACGTTCCTTAGATCTCCCATCAGGTCCAGACTGATCTCATGGAATTGCATTGTATATCACATCAGTTCTCAGGTCATTTGGCGTGCTATACGTATGCATTTTCATCCTTTCTCATGTTATTCAACGCCGTTTGATTGTGTGTCAACGTACGCCAAGATCTCCAGTTTACATATCTGTAACCATTAACCCTAACCCTGACCCTAAAACCAAAACTTAACCTTAACCCTAAACCTTACCACTAATCATGTGGTATTTGACGCAATGTGAACATACACATGGAAAGCTTATAGTACGTACAGATAAAGACGCCAATTAAAAGTGGTGTGTTTATCTGTACACAATTCATGATACCACTCTGATCAGATCACATATACTGTTGCCCATAAATCTGGAATAATTATGTTTTCAGACACACTCCTCTTTTTATTCCAATTTATACACATCAGACCAGGTGTAACAATTACATAGAGTCCAGTTACAAGACTATCAAGAAGAAATCATATTCACAATCACTTCATAAGAAAAGGTATGAATATTTGACTCCAACTTCACAGACGACAGTGTATTTAGAAACTCATACAATTTTTCTAAATTCCCCAGTTGCATTGACATCTCTTTGAATGTCACGCTGAGAATTCCAGTGAACAACTATCAAATGTAAAGTCAACATTTAGTATCAACTCCAGACATTTTATCTGCTTCATGTGCCGTAGAATAACCAGGTTACAGGACACGTCTGGACATGAAGCTGCTTGTCAGTCAGTTGTCCAATTACTTTTGAATCTCTGAAAATGAATGGACTAAAATAGTTATTACTAAATATTAAATATTTTAAAAATACAATATTTTTGTTAAACCCCATGAATTAAAGATGAAAGTACACGCTACAATCATATCTCCACTGCATTTTCCAACGTCCACTGTGGTGACAAATGTGTGTCAGCGTCCAAAATATCTGTATTACAGCAGCCGTACCTGTAGCTGTATCACCTCATTTCATCACAGTTTAGATCAGGGGTCTCAAACATGCAGCTTGGGGACCCAAACCAACCCACCAAAAGGTCCAATCTGGCCCATGGGATGAATTTGCGAAGTGCAAAAATTACCCTGAAGATATGAACAATCAAGGGTGTGAAACTCATTTTAGTTCAGGTTCCACATACAGCCCAATATGATCTAAAGTAAAATAATAGCATAATAACATATAAACAATGACAGCTCCATTTTTCTAGGTTCAGCTGGACTAGTTTGGCTTCAAAAGAGCCAAACTAGTCC
>JAPQRP010000011.1:3523279-3537803 GCA_037367295.1 Apogon hyalosoma
AAGAAAGAAAGAAAGAAAGAAAGAAAGAAAGAAAGAAAGAAAGAAAGAAAGAAAGAAAGAAAGAAAGAAAAAGAAATGAGAGTGTGTTTGTGTTGCTCTCTGTCTGTTTTATGCATTTCATTTTCTATATATTTGTGTTTAGGGAGCACTTGGAGACAAGCCTGTTCATCTCAAGCTGTTTATTCCTCTAAAAAAATATTCTAGAACATTTCTTGCCGTTTATATCAGACAGAAATCCCAAGGAGCCTGGCTGTACTGATGCATACACGGTCTTGAGGTAAACTACCTATGATTCATCAGACCTATTGTCAGGAGCTGTCGGTGCCTGCCTTTTCATTCCACAGAGGTCTGTGAATAGCCATGTGAGTCACTTAATCCGACGTCTGTTGCCGTGTGACGTGGCCTATTGCTTCCAAAAAGCCCACCCAGGGACGCACCATAATTCACAGCCTCTCACAATGTCCCAGTTGGAAATTAGTGATTAATCATAGCATATGGAATAAGTCATAGTCCTATTTCTGACCGGCCCCCACACAAGGCGATTGGCACAGTGTTTTAATGAACTTCAACCCAAAGGTGAAAGACTGAATTAATCATTTTGGCAGGAGAATATTTATAAGACAGTCAGTGTGATTGTCCGAAAGCACAGTTCACATCTAAACTTCAGGAGAAAACGCAAAACCCAAGAAAGGGAGAAAAGGGGTTTTATTAACCCATAAAGACCCAGTGTAAAGACACAGTTCTCAAAGGATTTTTTTCTCTATATTGAACATTTCTGAAGGGATTCGTCACCATTTACCATAAAATAAACCTCTGTATTTTGCATTTTTCCAGTTTAAATCTGGTGTTTTCCAATATTTAATTCACTGATGATGTAGATGTTCATAAAACCTCAAATTAAAGTTAAGGGTTAGTATGTCAGAAGCAGAGAAAACTGAATAAAAACTAACATTTTCATCAAAACAACCAGTAATATCTGTCAGAGCAATAAGCTACCATGGTGGAATAATTTCCTTTATGTGCAATACATATCTGTACATACCTGTGCAATAATGTATTTATGAAGATGTGTATATATATATACTATGTGCACATTTATTTATTTGGTTCTTTATTTCATTCTCTCTTTTATTCGGTTGGTTCTTTTTTATTCTGTCCACCTGTAAACTGCAGCTGAGCGGAGTCCCCATGGAGACAATAAAAGTATATCTTATCTTATCTTATCTTATCTTATCTTATCTTATCTTATCTTAAAATATATCATTAAAACAAGTGTGTCCATCCACTGTCATTGATCCAACTCTATGGGTTTTACTGGTGAATCAATGTTGTAGAAGATGACGGTGTTTCCACGGTAACTACGGAGTCTCTGAACATCCAAATGGGTCATATCTGATGACCATGAAAAGATGAGAAATTGCATTTTACACCAATTATTTACATGTATTGATAGCATTAGTGGATCAACAGGTATTAAACATTTTAGATCAGCAGATGGGTTTGGTCGCTGGTGTTTGTTTGGGTCTTTATGGGTTAAATAGGCTGATGGTCACTGTGGACGTAAACACATTCATGTTACCACAAATACACCTCAAACTCTATACGCAGATGAGAAAAAAAAAAAAAATCCAACATGTGTAGTAGGTATCTTAGTAACCAGAATGGCCTCGATGCTCTTTGTAATTGATTAAGTCTGTGAACTAGACTGGAGGGTTTTGTTTTTGTTTGTTTTTTTTATGTTTATCTGTTTTGAAAATCATACATAACACAGTCGGCCCATAATCTCTAAAAAAAAAAAAAGAGATGTGGTGTTTGAAAAGGCTGTAGAATTGATCCAGCGTAAAACACTGCTACAAAAAGCATGAATGAATATAGAATCCAGTTAATACTCAATTAAACATCAAGTATAAACAGGTAAGAGTGGCGCAAGGATTTCAGCACATTTATCCAATCCTTCAACCTTTAAAGACCTATTTATGACCATTTCTTATAATTTTATCCTCTAAATTTTGCAGTTTTCTACCTGAATTTTTTATTGGGAGATTTTAATTAAGCCTCTGCCATTTACAAAATGTTTTATATTACAGGAGCTGCACAAAATGAAGCATTGGTAAAACTTTTATTGGTTAAATCTACTCCTTCATAGCAGTTGATGTGAGATCTGAGTGGTGGTTAAATCTTTGGGTGGTTTCCAAATGTTTTTTTCTTTAAATTTAACCTTCTTTTAGTAATTTCTCATCATTCATTATTAACCCATAAAGACCCAGAGCTACTTTTATGTCAGTTACCAAATTACATTTTCTCGGTATCTAACCTTTCTCAAGTGATTTATCACCATTTACTTATAATATTATCCTCTGTATTTTATATGTTATCAGTCTAAATCAGTCTATATGTTATCAGTCTAAAAGTATTTTCCTGGATTTTATGTATTAATCATGTAGATGTTCATAAAAGCTCAAATTAAAGTTGAGGGTTATTATATCAAAAACAGAGAAAACTGAAGAAAAAGTGACTTCTACAGTAAAATTTCTCATTAACTGAACATAAATCAAGTGTGTCCATCCACTTTCATTGATCCAACTCCATGGGTTTTACTGGTGAATCAGTGTTGCAGAAGATGACTGTGTTTCCATGGTAACTATGGAGCCTCTGAATGTCCAAATGGGTCATATCTGATGACCATGAAAAGATGAATAACTGTATTTTACACCAATTACTTACATGTATTGATAGGATTACTAGATCAACAGGTATTAATATATTAGATCAGGAGATGCTTTTGGTCTCCAGTGGAGTCTTTATGGGTTAAATTATCATCTAAATTTGGCATTTTTTAATTAAAAACTTAGGTATTTTCCTGTATTTGATAACTGCTCATGCAGCAGTTCAAAAGTTATTATAATAAACATGGAGAAAACTGGAGAAAATATGACTTTTCAGCAGAACATACAATTAACTGGACTTCAAGGGTTTTATCTGTGAATCAATGTTCACTATGGAGCCTCTGAATGTCCAAAAAAAGACAAATCTGATGCCGCTGAAAAGCAGAGAAACTGCATTTTACCTGAATCATCTAAATCTCTTAATAGGATTAGTGAGTCAAAAATGATTAAACATTTTAGATAAGCAGACGTGTTTTTGTCATGAGCAGCTGTTTCAGTCATTTATGGTTAAAATGTTTCCTCATAACCAGCTCTGACTGTTTAAGGTCCTGCTTTAAATTACAAGACAGATTATGAAAGATTACTATGAGAGCACAAAACATATTGATTTTGGTTTGTGCACATGTATGTAAACACTAAAAAAGAATCAGCCAAAACAGATTATATATATGTGTGTGTGTGTGTGTGTGTGTGTGTGTGTGTGTGTGTGTGTGTGTGTAAGTGGTTGGCACTGTGAAAATCACTGGTTGGTTTTTACAGACGTTAATTCTTTGGCATTTGAGAACAGCATGAATTTGGTTTTGTCGGCATTTAAAGGTCCAGTGTGTAAGATTTAACGGATTTACCAGGATCTAACTGCAGATATGGGATGTAATATCATCTTACCTGTGTTCAACCACGTGAAAATTGGAATTATTATGTTTTTGTTACCTTAGAATGATCCATTTACATCATAATGGGCCTTCGGTAGCTCAGAATGGACTTGCTTTTCTTGTTTTTTTTTTGCATTATATTTCAGGTGGCATCTAGTGTGAAGGTGCATCACCGTCACTGTTTGGATCCGAGTTATTATTCCCTTTATTAATAAGCGAAGAAAAGACCAAACAAACACTGAAGGTGAACGTGGGGGTGCATTCAGTCACATGTAGTTACATATTCAATGATATATAATTACACGGCACACAATGAATCTTTAAAATCCAATTATGCTGAAAAAGTAGGACTGAACAACATGAAAGACATACTGCAGCAATTTAAGGGTTTGCACTGCTAAAGTGGATGCAGCATAGATAATCTGCATACAATAGAATTCATAATTTGACAAATTTTCATAAATATTATTAACGATTCATATCATTTCAGCCATCAAACCATTCAGTTAGCCCATGTGTCCTTCAGACGGGGTCTTAGTCATCGTGTAAGAGACCACTCCATCAGGTTTTTCCTTTAATTCGTCCATCAGGCCAGTGTTTTTACGAAGTTTCTTGACAATTTGGGCACACGTAGAGGGAGTTTAGGGGTCCAACTATGATAAAATATTATGCTTTCCACTCAAAATGTAGCAATTTCATACAATTTTATATCATCATCTCCATATATCGTATGAAAAATTGAAAAAGTTAAAATAGAGGATAAATTAATAAGCTGATTTTACTTCTAGGCTTAGGTTTTACTCAAACTGGCTTGGGTGCTGCTCATAAACATCATAATAATACGTAAAACCTTTCAGAATCCAAATCAGGCCAGTGTTTTTACCACATTTCTGGACACTTTAGGTATACGTATAGGGAGTTTAGGGGTCAAATTGTATGCTTTTCAATCAAATTATTATTATTTTTATTATTATGTATTTGTATGAAAAATTGAAAAAACTAAAGTCGAGGATACAGTCGTGGAAAAAATTATTAGACCACCCTTGTTTTGTTTCAATTTCTTGTTCATTTTAACGCCTGGTCCAACTAAAGGTACATTTGTTTGGACAAATATAATGATAACAGCAAAAATAGCTCATAGTAGTTGAATTTCAGAGCTGATATCTATCCATTTCCCATGTTTTCTTGATAATAACCAAAATCACTTCAGTTCTTCCATCAATATCTAAGTCATTGTACTGACAAAAACAGTGCTTTTATTCATTCCATGTTTTCTTTTCTGTCTTGTACTTGCTTGCATAACCATTGTTTTTGATGATTTTTGATGGTCTAATCATTTTTCCCACGACAATAAATAAGCTGATTTTGCTTCTAGGCTTAGTTTTTACCCAAACTGGCTTGGGTGCTGCTCATAAACATTATAATAATAATGAAAAGCTTTCAGAATCCAAATCAGCCCAGTGTTTTACCAAGTTTCTGGACACATTGGGTACATGTATAGGGAGTTTAGGGGTCAAATGTTTTGCTTTTTCAATCAAATTAGTCTAATTTTAGGTAATTTTATACTACTGTCTCCATATCTTTGCATGAAAAATTGAAAAAGCTAAAGTAGAGGATAAATAAATAAGCTGATTTTACTCCTAGGCTTAGGTTTAAGCGAACTGGCTTGGGTGCTGCTCATAGACATAATAAAGAAAACCTTTCGGAATCATGTTTGTACATGTGCGAATTTAAGACCATTTACACAGAAAGCAAAGAACAGAAAGGGTAACAGTAACAGATAATGTGTTTGCTAATTAGAAATACCTGCAGGGACATAATATTCTCCTTAAACTGCGTTCTTGTCGTAGCCTCAAACCAAATAATCACCCCTCATTGAACTATGTATGAGCTGTGGGCCGACATGGCGTCAACATGATCTATTACAAGTGAAGTGAATATGTTCCTGAACCTGAATCTACAAACTACAGAAGGTTAGAGGTTTAATTAAGACCGTCTCAGACAGCACTCCTGGGCCTCGGTTTCACACCAGATACATATCAATTAGGTGTTTTTTGCCGCTCCGTCATGCCTCTCTCTTTGCTTTGCACCTCGTTCAGACAAGAGGAATTCACCGGGGATGCATTTTATGATCTTGAAAAGTTCACTTCTGGTGTGTGAACATTAACATTTTTCACTCAGACAAAAAAACAGAGAGCCAAAATGGTGATGGGCCATCACGGGAGAGAGAATTGGAGTAGTTCCACTGATGGCTTATGGGAGACTGCCAGTGTCGATATGCAGCATTAGTGTTTCAAGGTGACATCCTGGGCAAGTTTTCTGGTTCATCGTAGTCACCTTACAAAGAACTGAAGCTGTTTGGATACTGAAGCTGTGATAAAGCTTCAACCAAACGACCCAAACATCCACTGGAGACCCAATGCATCTACTGGTTTAAATGTTTAATCCCTGTTGATCCACTGATCCTATCAATACATGTAAATAATTAGTGTTAAATACAGTTATTCATCTTTTCATAATCATCAGATATGACCCATTTGGACGTTCAGAGGCTCCGTAGTTACCATGGAAACACCGTCATCTTCTGCAACATTTATTCACCAATAAAACCCATGGAGTTGGATCAACGACAGTGGATGGACACACTTGTTTTATGTTCAGTTATTGATAGATTTGACTGAAAAAGTCACTATATCTTCAGTTTTCTCTGTTTTTAATATAATAACCCTCAACTTTAATCTGAGCTTTAATGAACATCTTTATGATCATAGATTTAAACATAGGAAAATACCTGATTTACACTGAAAAAATGCAAAATAAGGATGATAATATTGCAATAAATGGGGATAAATCACTTGAGAGAAAAACTGATATAAAAGTAGCACTGGCAGTTAAGGTGTCTTTACTCAGAAGGATGTCAGTAAGTAGTAGGCCAGCTGTGTTTCCATAAAATGGCGCAAATTTGAAGTCGCAAAAAGGAAAATGCGAATTATGTGCATTTCCGTAAACAAGTTAGAGCCAATAAAGGAGGGTACACTGTGTCGTCAGCAGGTGGCGCTGTAAACGACTTACACATGATGCTAATGAACCCAAAACCAGACATTTTTTTACACTTTATATCAGTTAATGTTGCCCAGAAGAGGCTTTCTGGAAGAAATGAAGCTTTTTTTTTTTTTCCCCCTCAACTTTATTTACACCGTGCCGTATACAAAACAGACCAACAGCAGTCAATGACGATAATTAACAATAACAGGTAATGCATAACGCTTGAGGCAAGGCAGGAAGAAAGTAAATAATATACGTACTTAAATAAGCGAATTAATTAAAAAAAATAAGCTAAGAACTGAAGCTTATTCACTATGGATGACGTATGAAGGCTTATTTGCTCCACTGAGCCATCTACTGGACAACAAGTATACAACATGCAAAATTTTCACCAGGGCATTATTGGTTTGACATGATTATTTTTCTATTTCAGTTAATATGTTAGGTTGACTACAGTAAATGTGCTTGTGTTACTTGGTGAAACTATTTTATAATAAAAAAAGAAGAAATAACAGCCTTTTAACAATTGGTCTCCCCCTCAAAATAAAGATTAACTCAGAAAATCAGTCACAATCAATGATCCAAAAACACTGAATATGATCAAAGGGGACCTCAGCTGTGTTTAGCTGCTCCATTTATTTCATACATCAAATCTCAAACCACATTCTGAACCGGTCACATGGTACGACCAGCCAGCGAGGCTTCAGACATCATCGCATACATCATCGATACAAGCCTCGATTCAATAATTTTTGGGTAATTCATCACTAATGACAATATCTGGGAAGATGCAACAAAGACCCAAACAGTCATTTGTAGTAAATATTTACTGCATCAGTCAAAAAAGGTGTTTCTATTCCTCTTCCATGTAAAAATTCCAAACATGCATTAAATACATTTATGAAAAATAACCATCTACTTATCAGTTCCCTATAGCATTTTATTGTCTTTTAATTTTATTACTTTGTGTGTCCAGACCCACCTTCTCTAATTATTTTATATGGTTAAGTGCCTCTAATTGTACACCTAAATCCAGTGAAATCATTCTCTTCCTTTAAAGTGTGTCCCTGAAGTCATCTTCACTGTAAGAATGTATCTTCACACCTTCAACAATTCCACTGAATCCATTTCAAAGAGGCGAATTTTTTTTTTTTTTGGGAGGGTGCAAATGCCCAGCACCGGCAACAAACCACATATCTACTGACTAGGATTTAGCAGCTGAAGAGCAAGGTATTTTTTCAGTTGTGGTGACCGACACAAACTCCAAATAAATGCTTATGATTACCATTTTCTGTTGTGTTTGCTAAAAAAAATAAAAAATAAAAAATAAATAAAAACACTCTTCTGCTAAAGGTTTCCATTTTTGTGGAATCCCATTTTTTCCCAGTCATAAGTCATTTCTTTTTCGCAGTAGTGACAGCTATTATTTTGAGAAATGAACTCATTATTTTAACATAATCTCTTCTGTCTATCTCAGCTGCAGAAATAGACTTCCATACACATTAATGCCATATTGTGATAATGCTCTGTAGCAGTTAAACATATGGCCTTATCCGGCCTTTGGGATGAATTTATGAAAAGTTAAAATTACACTAAAGATATTAACAGTCCAGGGTGTCAAACTCATTTTAATTCAGGTGCCACATCCAGGCCAACTCCATCTCAAGTGGATCTGACCAGTAAAATGCTATCATAATAACTTATAAATAATGACAACTCCAAATTTTTCTTTTCGTTTAAGTGTAAAAAAAAAAAAAAAGTAAAATTATATAAAAATGTTCACATTTACAAAGTGTCCTTCCCAATAAAATGGGAACAAGTATGAACAAGTGCACTTTTAACAATTTTATGCCTTTTATGAAATGTTTTGTGCCTTTGTAGATCCACTGTGATCTGTAAATTGTGATGCAAGTGTGTAAATGAGAAGCTGTGGTGTAATATTGTTAAAACTGCACTTATTTTTCTGAAGAAATGTCAGGTTGTTCATGGTGGTTCATGTTATTCACATTTTGTACTGGAAACCTTGATGTAAACATTTTCATCGTGAAATTTGTACTTTTTTCACTGTCATTATTATTATTATTTATTATTATTATTATTATTATTATTACTTTAGTTCACTTTGGGCTGTATGTGTGTTTGACACCCCTTATCTATCGCCAGTCATCAAGTGTCAAATGAACAGTGGAAAATATTTAAAACGTGACTTTCAGATCAAAAATTGAAGCCCAGACATTAATTTATTAATGACAAAAGGTCAAATGAATCAACTGGTGCATTCCTGTTCCTGGTTTGGAAGAAAATAACTTGTCCTGTGTGAATAAAATGAGCCAAAAGGGCAGACATATCAGCCAAACACAACCTTGCTCGGGGGAGCGCACATCCAGCCGACCCGGTCCTTCTAATTCATGTTGCGTGCTTTTCTCACCTGGCAAGTGCCTCCCCAGGGTAGGTGACAGGGGTCATGGGCGGAGGATGGTGGGGAAGCTGATGTGAAAACAGAAGCCCCAGGGACAAACTATGACAACTAGCACCACCACCATCGTCATCATCATAATCATCACATCTTCATCTGCTGGACCCCCTATTGTGTGTAGCCATGGCGACGTTCAGAGCAGGAGGGGGCCGTTTGCCTTAAGGCTGGTGGCGTCAGGGTCAGAACAGTGGCCTTCAAACTGTTTCGCCACAAAAGTCAGGAAAAGTACTTCGCAATAACGTCTTCATCGGGAAATACGGTCTTGATTTAACGCCTTGAACATATTATTGGCTGTTTTCCCACTCTGGCGGCTCACGTTGTTTGCCACATGTATAGTTCGTGAGGCTGAGATTGAATTTTAATGACATTCATGAGCCACACAGGCTTTTTGTACAGGAGTGCCCATATTTTTATTATACCGTTTATACATGTGAGTGTTGAGTGGAACGCGGCTATTAGAGAGAGTCTATTTAGACGTCCAAGAGGTGAACCAAATACCCAACCTCGAAACATGCAGTACAAATGTCCTTCTCCATTTGTTGAAGCTTGTAAATATCTCTGAAAGGATGCTGATTCAATTCAGTGGCCTCTTTTAGTGATGATGTACAGTTTTAATGTCCCCTAGGCCCACTTTTCTTCTTGCCACCTTACATAATTCTGCAGTACTGAATTCTATAAATCACAATTACAACAGCCGTTACATAAGAGACTCATATTATTTCAATACTAATTAGCTCATTAGAGAGGCACATGAGACCGGAGCATTTTTTGCCTGCATTGGTAAAACATCCATATGTTTCCTTAGCAACGACAGCCACAGAGAATAACACAAAGCTGTCACCAAAATGGCATTTAGAGATTACTTGCATCTGGCTGTATCTCTGTATTTCAGCACAAAAATATAGCATTTTCATGAAAGCCAAAGAAAGGGTCAAGGACAAATCCAGCACATTTTGGACCAGATCGATAAAAAGTTGAAAGAGCAAGAGGGTTTTTTTTAACCTTCAGCAGCTTACCACAAGAGTCACTTAAAACTAATGCCGCATTCCAGAGTGCTGGGAGGTAGAATCTATCTCACTTGGAGTTAACTACATCCCACCTCAAAGTATTCCAGACGATCCATGTTGAACATAAACAACAAATATGGAGGACTGCAGATCTAAGCTCCTATTTGCTTTGTTACTGCAGAGGCATTTGGACTGTCGACAGTACAGTGTTCTCATATACACAAACAAGATGGAAGAAGCAAAATGACGGATGAGCTATTTACACATTGTGAAGTTTTTTTTTTTCATTGCAAACTTGCACAATGTGCCATTGTGCCATTGTTGTGTTGACGTCACGTTGTAGTTCGCTGTGAGGTTGGGGCACTTCGAGCTGGCCCTACTTTGCAACAAGGACCTCCAGCTTGGACAGGCGTTACAATGCATTTTACCGAGTTGAACGTTGGAAACTTCCCATCTTCCTGCGCCTCTGAAATGCAGCATGACATCTATGTTAACAGTAGTCGCTTTTCCATTGACCCTCAAATTGCGCAAATGTAACTTGCGCATTAAAATTTACCTAATGGAAAAACGAGTTTTGCCAAAACTCTCATTTTTCAATTAAAAGTTTTTGTGCTGGCAAGAGGTGGTTTTTAGCAAATGGTATATTATGCAAAACTGCAATGGAAAGACCTTTTTTTGCAACTAGAGTCAGGTGAATAAAAAAAACAGATGTTGACAGATGAGAAGAAGAAGAAGAGTTTTAAAAGAAACATGGCACAGTTTGTGTGGACACACCAGGAAACCAAATCAATTTGTAATTTAGTATGGGATAGAGGGGTAATATATAATAATAATAATAATAATGAATATATCTGTAAATCAACACAATATTTACATTCATTGCCATGTTTATGGAATGACCTCTCGTGTCATCTCATAATAATAAATAAACAAATCATCACATTTGTGAGTTAATGGAAAAACCGACATTATGCACTTCTGTTTTTTCAACATTTGGTAAATATTGGTAAAGTTTTGCTCATATGTCCAATGGAAAAGCGACAAGTGAAACCAGTGGAAAAAAGTTCTTCTCGGTTCAACTTCAAGAAGAACGATGACATGGGCAAATGAGAACCTACACAGACATCAAGTGGAAAAAAGGGGGAAAAAAAAAACCTTTCGGTTTGTTTGGGAATTATTTATTCTGCGGAAAATAAGAAGAGTGCTAGAGGTCTGTGCTCTCCAAGTGACATTCTACTAATCTTTACAATTATTCTGTACTTTCTTATCATGCTTTAATAGTCCAGTGTGCAATATTTAGTGACATCTACTGATGAGGGTGTGGATTACAACCAAATGAAAACCCCTGAGCTAATCCTAATCCCCTAAAGTGAAATATGACAGGACTTAATTGGAGCTGCAGTGTGATATGTCCATTCTAGTGTTTTTATTTGTGTTCACTCTGATCCATATTTAACATAATAAATGTGCTTTATTGCCTGATTCCACCTGCCATAAAACTGAAAGAAGAAGAAGAAGTAGTTCATTCTAAGATGCTGTAGAAAAAGAGCATCATATTTGCTTTCTGCTTTATTATTCTGTGACATGCTAGAAAGTAATGCCCATAATGATAACTAAAAGAAACCATTAGAGGGTCAGTATGTAAGACTTTGGGGAATTTAGGGAGATCTAACTGCAGATATTCATCACAATTATGTTTTCGTCAGAGCATAATCACCTGAAAATAATACTGCTTTCATTTTGTCACAGGAAGATAGATGTTAATGCATTTTAGTTTCCTCAGTATTATAAGGTCTAGTGTGTACGATTAAGAGGAATATCAGAACAAAAATGGATTCAGATTTATGTTTTCATATTTGGATACTCACAAGAAAATGAGAATCACTGTGTTTCCATTACTTTAGGATTCAGACTGACATTTACTGTACATTTACAGAGGGAGTCGCTCCCAGTTCGTGGACTTCGTTACGTTCCCTGTTTCTAGCGCTGAACAGAATTCCTCTTCTTTATTTTTCAGTGTTATGGCAGGTACCAGCCATATATCGATGAAGTGTAGACCAGAGTTAATAACCTAAAAGACTAAAGCAGACAACCCAAATATCAACTAATGAACAAATTTTACATTATTATTATCATTATCATTACTGTTAACATTGTTATAATTGTAGCTATTATCATTGTTAATATCATTATTATTATTATTGTTATTATAAGTAGTAGTAGTAGCAGTTTTATTTATTTGTATCTTCATTCATTTATTTGGTATTTTTAGCGACCACTGTGGCGGAGTGTGAGACAGTTATCAGTTGGTTGCAGTCTGTAACTTCACCACTAGATGTCGCCACATCCCACTGATACCACTGAACCTTTAAATAAACAAATTAGACTTATGTAATATATGTGTTAGTTACTGTATTACCAGACGTGTAATCTTGAATGATACCGACATATTAACCTGCGCTCCGTGCTTTAGAATTCATATAAATTCAGCGTCTGTTTCTTACGGCAAACCTTTGCTTTTATAAATCCCATATTGAAGTAATGATAAACGTTAAGAATGAAGTAGGTCGTGATAATCTGCATGACGACTCGGTCCTACAGATGGATTTTGGATTCAGTCAGATTCTCACATTGTGTAAGGTCACCTTTGGCATCTGGTTTGTGACTCATTCATCAGCAGGGGAAAGGTTAGGCTACACGCTTCTGTGAAAGTGCACGTCATGCATGATCATTCTTTACTCTAGGCTGAACGGTGTGCATCCTATCCCGTATTTAGTCAACATGCCACATCTCATCTGTGAGTGCGCGTGTGTATATGTGTCTCAGCTGTGTTTTTTTTTCCATGTGAGCGTCGCGTGAGAAGAAGTATGGCCCAGTAAATGTGGACTCAATATTGTATGTCCATGTCTGCGCTCATGCTGCATGAATTCAGGATATATGAGTGTGTTTGTAAAAGTGTATCCATTATTGCCTCGCGTACACCTCAGGCATCTGTATCAGACAAGCCGAGATCAGAGACAGCACCTCATGTTTCTGTGTGTCACATCAGACAGCAGTAAATCTCAGATGACAGAGAGGCACAGAGGAAATAAGTCCATGAAACATTAAGCAGAGGAGACTGTTATTCATATACATATATCTCCGACCAAAGCCTTATCAAATGTGGCATGCTGCGGCAGCTTTTTGAATGGCTACTTCAGGCCTACGCACTGGGCTTAATCACAAGCGCATGGGAATAGGACTTGCTGCGACAGTAGGCTTACCCAGGGTAAGGCATGGCCGAATTGATTTCAAGTGGCTGCCAGCGTCTTATTGGCCTCTTGCTAAGCACCCTGCTAAACAGGCCTGTCAGAATGCCATTGTAGCCCGACCATGAAGAAGATTTAACTACCCCTAAATCACTCTACAAATATGTGTATTGTGATGTCCAGCAACTGAAGTGCAGGAAATTGGGTTGTAGAAATATAAGGAGTGGTGCAATTTAAAGAAAAAGAAGGAAATGAGCGCTAAAGATAGAAGAGAAGGGAGGGGATGGGAATCTATGACAGAAATTGTAAATCCGTATTTAATGCCGTGGTCTCAAATGGTATCCGCAGAACATCAAAGAACCCCCTCCCCTTTACTCCCCACTCACAAAAATCTGAGAAAGCAAAGCACTCAAAGGATTATTCCCCTCCAATCGCATAACGCTCACACTGACGGGATCCTCCACTCCTCACTTACTCACACCCTCCCACATGGAGGCAAGTCTGCATGGTGAGAGAAAATGAACAGGGCTACGGTTGAGCGTCAGAGCAGTGGGAGAAAATATATCAAAAGAAGGTGCAAATGGATCAATAAAGAGATGTAAGGATGTAGACTGTGGAAACCAGGTGGAAAGAGAAAACCAGGGCTGACTGTTACTTGCCTGCCCTTTTAAAGGACACGCTGGGATGAAATGAACTGGCCCTTGAAAAGCTCTCAGTTCTGTTATGTGGTATTGTAAAGATCTGTGTGAGGTTGGCAGGTAGATGTTACAGTGAGATACTTTAGAGAAAAAAAAAAAAAAACCCACACATGCACATTGATTCAGGGCGGTCTCCAGTGAATTAGCATGCACTCAGATCTGAAAGAAAAATAAAAAGGCAAAAGAATAAAAGTGGGAATAAAAACAACAGAGATAAAAGTATGGGTCAAACTCTAGCCAAAGGGTGTCAAACATGTGGTCCAATCTGGCCTGTGGGTTGAATTTGTGAAGTGCAAAAATTACACTAAAAGGTATCAAAATTATGTTAGTTCAAGGGCCACGTACAGACCAATTTGATCTGAACTGGGTCAGACAAGTAAAATACTATTGTAATAACCTAGAAATGAGTACAACTCAAAATAGTTCTGTTTTAGTGTAAAAAAGATAGATAGATAGATAGATAGATAGATAGATAGATAGATAGATAGATAGATAGATAGATAGATAGATAG
>JAPQRP010000011.1:3537895-3551405 GCA_037367295.1 Apogon hyalosoma
GATTTTGGTTATTATCAAGAAAACATGGAAAATGGATAGATATCAGCTCTGAAATGAAACTACTTTGAGCTATTTTTGCTGTTATCATTATATTTGTCCAAACAAAATGTACCTTTAGTTGTACCAGGCATTAAAATGCGCAAGAAATTGAAAAAAACAAGGGGTGGTCTAATAATTTTCTTCCATGACTATATTATATATAATAGTAAATCACTGATAGGCACCATTTTACTGACATTCACTACTTTACTTTCTGTACTTTAAATACATTTTGTTGATAATATATAGGTACTTTGGCTTAAGTAAGGTTTTATATGCAGATCTTGTAGTGGAGCAAAGGATTTCAATATTTCCTCCAGTGAGACTCAGATTACTCTTCATAGCAACAGATGACATACCATTACAGATGGAGTAGTTTGCCTCATGCCAAATAACTGAGCTTTATGTATGTTTCTTACAGGCAGTGAGAGCATTAGGGGAATCGTTTTTGCCAAGACTGTGGATGGAAAGAGAATAAGAGAGCTGACACCTGCACAGTGAAATAAAAGCATCCATACAGGCTGCAGTAAAAGCATATATTCACTCCATGACAGGCCTCGGATGAAAACAGAGTGCCCTGGCAAAGAGGATTGCAGCCCTACATTTATAGATAATCTTTGTGACGAGGCAGGGCAAGAGAAACCTAGGAATTCTGTTAACAAAATGAAGGAAAAAAAAGAGCATCAGGCATGCTTATCTCCGAAAGGCTCCTGCTATCCAACCGGGTCAGATGAATAAAGAGGTTTTAACCTAATTTCTCACATGCATCCCTGCCCTGACCATGCCTGACCACAGAGAGAGTCAGACACAGTGAGTGTAAAAGTAATGGAATTAATCCAGATTTTTTTTTTTTTTTTCCAACTTGAAAAAACACAGCTGTAACTGTACGATAAATGCTTTCGGTTGAGGCTGCACATCAAAAGATCCCGTCTTCAAACACATTTTTCACACAGTCAATGCCGTGTTTGCCTTGAACCAATAAAAATGAACAAAACAGTCTGTGCCCTCCTTCCTTCAGAGCACAACAAGTACATTTAACAACTGAACGTAAACAGGATAATGAGGACGGTTGGTAGCAGACGCTGGGAAAAAAAAAAGAAAGATGGCATGGAGGAGAGCAGTATTAGCCCTCGTACTAATTCACTGCAATCCACAGTAATGACTCATCACATGGAAAATGATGGTGAGGTAAACCAAAAAGCATAATGCCGGTTTACCCATAGATTGCACTGCCCCCTGCTGGACAAAAAAATATCACACTTAAAAAGTGAGGCTGCTGAAGGTCTGTTTCTTGCTACAGACCTTGAAAATGTTGTCATTCATTTCTTTTCGCTTAATCTGTGTTATTATGGTAACTCTGCAACTAAGGTTTTGTCATGTGTTGTACGTGCATAAACCGTCTGTGACGCTGTGCAGGATTGAATTCATGTCGCAGCCAGCTTCACAAAAGTAGACCTTGACCAAGACTGTCTAAATGTATCTGTTGCACAAAGCTGTTTTGTTAACCACCATGTGACATTTGCTTTACATTCTGGGTAAATGAAGACTCTTTCAAGCAAAAAAAAAAAAACATTGATCACATCATCATGTAAAGCTATTCATCTTAGCTCACCCCAGAAGAACCCTTTTACCCTCTAATTTGAACAGTAGTTAAGTAATCTGGAAAAACATCATGTAAAGCAGCAGAGCTTAGCACTTACAACTATTCAACCAGGCTCAGAATAGGTGCCTTTAACTGAGTTAGTCTCTTCATCACTACATTTTTATTAGATGTTATTGCGCTTTTTAAAAAAAAATGTTTCCTCGTCTCATTTCTTGTTCTGAAAAATTAATAAACCCACCAGCACAAAGCACAAGTGATAAGGCATCTGTTTTGTCATGCGGGGCCATTGCTTAGTCTGTTACGTGGTGACAAAGGTCTGCGTTTAAGAAAACAGTGGCGATTCTGACATGATGAATCAAATTGCTGTTGTTTCGAAAAACACACACTTAACATAATTTATGTCTTTTCAAAGAACATCTCTAAAACTAAGCATTGTAATACCCACGTTTGGTCTCCTTGGCTAATGCACACGGTTAATTTTCATCTAAAATAATGGAAAAAAACTATGAGAGTGACATGAAAAAAAATCCCTGATAAAACTATAATTTTCCTGGAGTTTTTTTTTTTTTTAAATCTAAACATGTATTCACTTCATAACCCACAGCTGTGTCTTACTCTGCATAGCATGTAAATGTACAGTATTTTATGGCTGTCTAGCACCACCTACTGCGTACAGGGTGAATTAACCCTCCTCCATGTATTTAGTATTTCACTGCAGAAATCCGGTTATATGTCACTGAATGTTCACCCAAACATTATCACTGTTATTCCAGTAAATGTCTGAGCTTTTATTATGACATTGTAACAGACCAACCTGAGCCAACGTCCAGGCCACAGGCTGACCAAGAGTTCAGCCATAACTATTTCAGTAATATGAAATTACAGACTGAAAAGCGTGTGTGAATGTGCAAAAACAGTTACTTAAGGTGCTGTTGGATGTGCTAAAATCTGGGATAGCGTCCAGATAGAAGCGGCTTCACAGCCAAAGGTCACAGTCGATTCTTCCAAACAAGAGAAAAGCTTTAATATTAAACTGGGAAGACATTGCTTTGATTTGAAGTATAACAAATATAGATGTCTGACAACTATATTTGAACAGAGAACATAAACAATAAGAACAAGTGGAAAGGAGTGAGGGGATTGTCTCAGGGCAAAGCTTTAAGCTGCCTGTAGCTACAGAAATAAACGTCTTTCCTCTTTTACAAAGAGTTTAGCTGTGAATGAGAAGAAGTGGTGTCTTTTTCCATTTGTCTTTTTCTTAAAAGTCAAACTGGACCTGAGAGTGAGACATTTACTCCGAATGTCCCAGAGCTTTGCTCCATTTTTCTCTTCACCATGTCCTGTACCGTAAAGATGGGTGATAAATTGCTCTTGTCCCTGCTCGGGGCTTGGAGTAAATCCACAACTCCACTACTGGGCTTGGGACGCCTGCGTCTTAATGCCCGTTTCTCCGCCCGGGTCTTGGGTGGAGGAAGCCCGTCACAGATTCGAGAGCAGGCTGTGGTGATGCCACAGAATGAAGGGTCGTCTGAATGAGATCCCTCTGAGCTGCCCTCTGACGGCGAGTCTCTGAATGTCGGCTGAAGTAACCTTTTTGTAAGGGGCGTAGGATGTGTGAGGACAGGCACGCCGTTACATACAACAGCTCCATTTCTCAGCTCTGGAGCAGCATGAAATGACGGTTTCAGAGTCTCCACTTCCTCCATGGATTTCACCTTTTTGCGTTTCTTCTGTGTAGGTAAAGGTCATGAAGCGAAGCAAAAGGCAGAAACAAAAAACAGACATTTTATTCTTGTACCGGACTACAAACAAGGTTTGGAACATTGCTCATACGTATTTTGACATTTAACTAATGTCATATTAACTCACCTTTCTGTTGGCTGGACAGAGACTCTGTGACGCTGCGGTCTGCAGTATTTCTGGGCCTGAAAAATCAAAGAATGAGCTTAATGTCGACCAAGACGAGGAGATTTAAACTAAAGGACAAAATCAATGCTTAGTTAATATTATGCCCAAGGAGCTGGATTTTACTGCAGTAAATTACTTACCTTCAGAGGTGTCTAACTGGAGTGACTCAGAGTGTATGAGGGGATAAGATGCACTCCTCTTCAGGCCTGCCTCATCACAGGAAAACTGCCTATTAAGAAAATGGTAATGTTTGAAAGAAAATACTGCATGAGGCACATTTATTGAGACATGAGTCATAACTATGTGATCACTCAAGACTTCATGCGATGAATACTTTTATCTACAAACTGGCTAAATGAGGTAAATCCATTCATGGCACATACCCCCTGTCCATTAGCTGTAATTGCACACTTGGAGATGTCATCCAGTGATTATTCACATCAGCTGTCTTAATTATTAGGTATTTTCTCAGCATATTTTAATGGAACAGGCACTTTAAAAGGCTGTTTTGTTTTTACTCTGATGTGTAGAATATTTTATTGGTTGATATGAGCCCATCACAGATATATATCAATAAAATCAGTGTATCATTCCTTCTTTTCATATTCAACTGAGAATCTACAATAAGAAAATGAAAAAAAATGACTTGTTATTTCATTATTCATGTACAAATTAAATAAAACAAAAAATTTGTTGTTTTTCATTCTTTCAACTGTACACACAATTTAAAAATTGGAAATAAGCAAATGGATCAAATGTCAGGTTTCATTTTGACATTTTTGATATCCGATTTGGTATGACCTAGAAATTACTAACATGGACTGCGTATATGCTTAATATTTGAATTTTAGTCATATATAGACATGTCCATTAGTATCTGGACGGTGACAGAAATTCTGTAATTTTGTGTCTGTAAAATGTCTGAAAATGGAGGGACTGTGCATAAAATGGTTGTAATTCCTAAATAGTCAATGAATATTTTTGTTAAACCCCTTAGATTAAAGCTGAAAGTTCACACTTATATTAAATATTGATAGCTTTTCAAAACCAAGGTGGTGTACAGAGGCAAAATTACAATATCTGAGTCACTGTCTAAATATGAATGTATATTTTGTTGTATTTGTGTTTTTATTTATTTAATTAAGAAAAGGGAGGTTTACTGTTCAATGCACTGATCTCACAGTCTTTCTGGATAAAAGTCTACTGTTAAACTGTAAAATATGCAGTCCCTATTACTAACTGATAACCACATTTGAGAGGTCATTTAAAAAGCTTTACATTCATATAAAAATTGATATCAAGACATGAACTATTCTTCAATATCTGTAGTCGAGATCCCAGTCTAGTATTGGTCGAGATCTGATCATATTGTTTCATTGTCTGTCTACCTGTCTGGGCAGCGGTATGTGTAGGTCTTGGTTACTGGCGGCTCTGGGTCTGTGGTTGGAGGCGTGGAGATGCGGCGGCGTCTGGTGTAGAGCAGCAGACCGAGGCACAGACACAACCCCAGAGAGAGCAGCAGGTAGGTCTGTCTGTCTGACACCTAAGACACAGATCATTGTTAGAATCTCTGTAACAAAACAAAGTATAAATGAATATATAAATGAAGTACATGTAAGTGCTAAATAAATTAAGATTGATTGATTGATTGATTGATAGATATAGGGCAGACCTGGGCACTGTACGGCCCACAGGCCTGATGGGTAACCCTGCCTGGCCCCCATGAGGTCACTGGCAAATTAAAAGTCAATGCAAATATAAATCATTGTAATAGATGCAACCAATACAACAGCACTGCTTTTATTTTAAAGAATCTGCTAAATTAATGTTTTTTCACTCATACTTTCTGTCCTTAGCATAAAGCTAATGCGTTGATTGATTTGTTGGTCAGTTTTAGCCCATGAAGGTTTCAGCAAATGCCAAGAAAGAAACACTGATTCAGAATGCAGAGTTTTTAACAAGACACGGACTTCTAAGTATTTCTTCACTGAAGTCGGAGGTAAAGTAAAAAAACAAAAACAAAACTGAGATACACAAACAAAGCTGGATGCATTTAATGTTTTTCATGTAAAGTTAATGTGGAGCTGGTTTTGCAAATTTTCAAATGTTTTTGTGAATACTGATTAGATAGTTGTATTCTGTGCTCCACATTTTCATTGCATCATTGTATCGTTTCATTTACAGTTTTTATAGAGATATATTGAACAGAGCTTCAGGTGGATTAGTCTGGCCGTTAACAAGTATCAAAATTTCTCATGTGGCCCCATAAGAAAATTAATTGCCCACCCCTGATATAGGGGGTGTTTGACAATATTGATGCTCTACTACACCATCTAGTTTAGTAACCTTAAAAATGCTTGTTATGCCTAAGTAAGACCACTTTTAACAATGCATCAGGATCCAGTGGGCACAAGCAATTGTACATCTTAATTACTTGGAGTAGAGAAACAGAACATTAAAACTAATTCAGACTCATCCCAGTCTGCACAATTGTGATTATAGATGAGGGCGTTGTGCCCTGAGCATTGTTTGTACCTCATTCTGCAGCTGGCTGACTTTGACAGACAAGTTGAGAACCAGCTGAGTCACATTTTCCAGCTGGCTCTGCAGCAGCTGAATAGACTCAGTCTGACGCTGGTCCTAAAAAGAAAAAAGGACAACTGAGCTAACGACTACATACACATGAAAATCACAACACTGAATTGCCTCCTAGCACCTAAGTAGCATTACTGCCTATCAAGCAATTTAGTAAAAGTAATCACATTCTACATAAATATATTAGAACAATTTTGGTTAAATCCCAGTTGAACAGACATTTAACTATATTTACTTATCTAATCGCTTTGACAGTCACAATACATGTGGGCTTTGCTACATTAAGCAAAATGCAGATGATGCACAGTGCTCAGGACTACAAACTGTAGCCAAAATGCTGTCCTTGTGCCTGATTAGGTTTTAGAAAAAACTAACACTTAAGTAAAGGCATCAACTAAAAATACAATAACATATATTAAGCATGAAAACATACACATTCTGTAAGTATGAAACAAGAACTTCAGCAAACTGCCCCAAATGTAAATCTTGTGTAGGTACTAGGTTGCGCTGTTTATGGGAATGTGGAAAAATTCAGTTTTTCTGGAAGGCAGTATGCCTAAGAATTAATAAAGCAATAGGTCAACAGGTACCAATAAACCCACTGGTAAGTCTGCAAGCGAAGGTCCCTGCTTTTCTAAAAGAAAATGAGGATGTGATCCAGCAATTTTTAATGCTAGCAAGGAAAGCCATAATGGTCAGATGGGTTGGAGAAGACCCCCCTTCCATTCCTATCTGGAAATCACTGATCTCAGAAGTTGTGATACTGGTAAAACTAGAACACTATATTAATAAAAGGACTCCTATTTTCCTGCAGAAATGGAAGAAGCCACTGGAGCTTTTGGAAATGCAGTATAATTTGGACTTAAATACATAGCACGATGGATATCTGTCAGTTTTTGTTTTTGCTTTCTCTGCTTGTCTTCCTTTTCATTTTGATTGTAAAGAAATAATATTCTTGACTCACATACTTATGTTTTATTCACTATACGATATGCGCTATTGTGCAAACTTTATGTACTACCTCAGTGTGCTAGTGATGTTGCACAAGCAAATATTACATAAACCAGTCTTGTAGTATTGTTGTAATTAAAAAATTTACCAACTTTTTTTATGTTTGTTTATTGTGTATAAAGTAGTCATAAAACTTGAATAAATAGAAGTTTAAAAAAACCAAAAAAAAAAAACCATACACACTCTAACGGAGGTTACACAACACATGGTAAATGCTATAAATTAACATTTGTGTTTTGTTTCTCACCTGTTCCTCTGCTATTCTAGAAGTGTTCTGGAGTTTGATGATAGTTTTGTTGAAAGCCTTCTGCATCTCCTCCATCTGTTTTCGATACCTTGAATCACAACATGAAGTAAAATGTCATAAGTTAAACCAATTCATTTCATACATGGAAGATGGAAAAACTACTTTTTTTGTTCCATGTGTCTGTTCCTCACCTCTGGCTAAGCTGCTCCAGGTAGCGTCCACTGAGTGACATGTTCATCTCCAGGGCTTTGATGCGGTTGTTGAGTCGCATAAATACAGACTCTTTCTGGCTGGAGCCATGCACCAGGTTCCCGTTCTGCTCCGTGCCATTCAGAGGCTCTGCATAGATATCCGAGAGGGACACTGAGGTAGATGAAGGAGCCACAGAGGAAGGGCGAGGCAGCTGACCGTTGGCACCTGACGATGAGGCAATGTCCTCTGCAATGTCCTCTATTTTTGTTTCCATAATGAGCGGGGTGCTGTCAGAGGGCTCAGGCTCAGGAACAGTGTCTAGAACTGGGTGAGATGGCTCAGTGGGAAGATCAGGAACCTCTGGTGGATCAGGGTGATGATCTACATGAACAGAGGTGGGTGGAAGAGGAACTTGGGATTGATCTGTCATATCCGGAGTTTGGGTGGGAGTCTTCACCTCGGGCTGAGAGGCATCGATTTTCTCTTCGGACTGAACCGCTGAGGTATCGTCCACTGTGGCACCGACAGTGGGTTTTGCATAGCTGGAGGTACTGACAGAGACTGACAGCTCAATGTCCTTCTCTTCACCCTCAACATCCTGACTCATTTCTGGCTTTAGCTTCTTCCCTGGTTCCTCAGAAATAAGCTGTTGCGTTTCCACAATAGGGGTAGGTTTGGCAGATGATGAATCAGTGGTACTTGTTATGGGGAGGTTTGAGGTCTGACTGGGCTCCAGTAGAGGATGTTCTGACTCTTTATGAGACTCTACCGTTTCCTCTGGAGGCTGTGGTCCTTCTGATGGACTGGCTCTGGTCTCTGGCTCAGGCTCAGCAGCTTGATGTTGTTCATGAGGCTGATGTACCTCACTGTGGTGCTGCTCTAGTTCAGGGCAGGCAGATGGAGGCAGGGGGAGGATTTCTTTTTCTACTTGATTATTGTTTCTTTGTAGTATTTGGCATTTCCGTTTTTTGGACATCAAAACTGAACACTGCTGCAGAAGATACTCCTGTAGGGAAGCAGCACAAGACCAAGTGGAGGAAAACGAAGGCAGCAACGCACAGTAATGATGGGTTTCTTGTTGCCTCTCCTCATGATACTGTCTCTCTTTTTCTTCATCCACCTCTTCCTCTTTATCCAGGAGGGTGATGGTGGAGCTGATGGGTTCCTCCTCATCCGACTCTAAAGGAATGACTATTTTTTCCTCCACCGGGGGGAGCTCTTCGTCGATGGAACCGGTGGTAGGTGTGTCTGGCACAGGAGTGTCTGAAGAGGGGGTTTCAGTTGCAGAGACATCAGAGCTCGGTAAAATCTCTTCCAAGTGTGAACTAGAGAGGGATGAGCCCAAAATAACAAGAATTAAATACAATAAAAGTAGTTCATCAGTTAGGTCAAATCCAATGTACTTTAAGCTCATCTTCATGTTGAATTTAAAACAGGCTCATTCAGTATTTCTCAAGTCACAGAGGGATGGAAAACCAGATTCCCATCAAGATTTTCATCAGTGAGCAATTTAATAAATATTTACATCTGTTTTATTGTTTTACATGCAGACTTGTGATGTTTTTGCTCTTTACACTGGAAAAAATGAAAATCTTACCAAGTGTATTTCTCTCATTTCTAGTCAAAATATCTCATCACACTTAAAATCAGACATAATCACCTAAAGAGTACCTTTTCAGAGAGGTAAGAATTTATTTTTAGACAAAAGATGTTGAAAATCTTATTTCGAGAAATCTTACCAAGATAATTTTCATATGTTCCACTCAAGACTTTTTGGCTTGAATTAAACCAAAAAAATCTTGAATTAAGCAAAAAAAATCTGCCAATGGAACAAGGGAAAATTATCTAGGTAAGATTTTTTGAAAAAAGATTTTCAAGATCTATTGTCAAAAAATAAGTCCTTATATCTCACTGAAAAGTTACTCTTTAGGTGATTATGTCTAATTTTAAGTGTGATGAGATATTTTGACTAGAAATATGAAAACAAAACATGTGAAAGTTACTCACACAGATGTAAGGTCTGTTGTTGTGATCTCAGTGGTGGGTTCAGGTTGGGATGTTGGCTCAGTCATGTTCACTTCCTGGGATGAAAGATTACCTTTGAAACACAAAAAAGAAGAAATGTCAGTAAAATACCAACACAGTATTAGTAAGTAATCGTGATATGAAGGCATTACATGGGGGCCGTACCTTGCATCTCTGGGCCTCCACCGAGAACATTGACAGCAATATTGTTAACCATGTTCATGATGGCATCTGAGGAAAAGATTCAAACAGCAGAGAAGCACTTTAATATGAGTTTCATACACAACAAATCTTTATGCACAATAAATCAGTTTTATCCAAATTTACCCTTTGCAGATCCAATCAGATTCTTGGAATATTTGTCTTCACCAGGTGCATATCCAGAATAATCTGTAGACAGAAATGTCCTGATTAAACCACATTCTGCCTCCAGATATTAACAGAACAGATTGAGTTAGACTAGCTCATTAGAATATCTTCATGCCTCTACTCAAGATGTTGTACTGAGTGTATTCTGCCTTTTGTAATTTTAACACAGACTGGGAAAAAAAAAAACAAGTAACATCCCCAGTTCTCACCCAAGTCATCGTCCTGTTCTTCTGGTCTTTCCGAGGGATCAGCTATCTCCTCGTACTCTTCCACCATGCTTGTGCCAAACACCCTGGCAACAAAAGTGCATCGAAATCATTCTACAACCATGCTCATGTAACAGTGAAATCTAAGCTGTCTTATGCAGCTATTTAAATCTGTTTCATTCTGAAGGCTTGGACAGCCTCTGGGAAGAAGCCAGGGGTTTGCAATAAGTCTACAGTTAGAGGAAGTATTCCCACAGCTACTTCTTCTCTCCAACAAGTAAGTTTTAACAAAAGATTTCATTTACCAAGATTTAATTAAAAAGCTAATGAAGAAATTATAAATGTAAATAAAAACTTTCACATTAGATATCAGGGTTTCTGCAGGTATCAGCAAATCTTATTTAATGCTTTTTAATACCCTTTTTAATGCAACTTTAAAGAAATTTAATGCCCATGTCCAACTGTAGATACAGTTTTATTTATAGTTTTATGACAGTTTACCGTCGACAGGCTTTAACCAGGTTCTGAATAGTTCATCCTTCAATCACTTCTGCTGAAACTTGCATATTCCCATTTTCTGACATTTGCTAATATTCCCTCCGCTCTTTCACCATGGCATGAGCACACTCATAGCACAATGTATTCCAAACATCCGGTATTGTGACTTTGTGTATCAGTCATAAACAATAGCCAATTAAAGGGTTCCGCCTGTCAATCATCACACTATACTTTTAAACAAAATTATTAAATGTTTATATAATTAAATTAGGAATGCTTTTTTTTCATATCAAGTGTATTAAATTTTTTAATGCCTCTGGACATCAAATTGAATGCTTTTAATGCTATATAAGGCCTTACTTTGAAGTATCATATAACTGTCATCAAAACTGCAAACACATCGTAATTCTAAAAATAGCTACTATGGGTCAGCTGTTGCAGTAACATTACGATGTGACATGTATGCTGGTTTCAGCTGCTAAGGTGTATTATCCCAGTGCTCCTGTTAGAGTTACATTTTACACACATGAAAAGTACTGCTGTTAGCATGTGCAGTAGTTCTCACATTTCTATACTGCAGCATGCAGTAAATGTGAGCTAAATATTTCGCACATTCAACAGTTTAATATTTAATAATGTGGAACCTACAACTTGTAAAATACACAATGGTATGATTTGAGAAAAAGAAAAGAAAATGAACAAACAAAAAAAAAAAAGGCTAAAAAAACCAAAACAAAACGTGATTTATTCACTCGTTCTTAAAAACCCAAAAATTGTACTTGCTAATTATAACAGTATGAGTATGTACCTTATGAGACTGAGAGGACAGAAATGTTCGGAGCCAAAGTGAGAGACCAGCTCTACCTAAAAATACACACCAAAAACAATATATGAGCACATCAGTCAATTTTAAAACATTGATTTAACAGTCGCAGCAGTGGTCTAGCCATGACTTAGTTTAACATCAGCACATTCAGTTAAAGGGGCTGTATGTAGTAGATCTGCTTTCAAATACTAAAACATAATGTGAAATTATCATTAGAGTGTTTATAATAAAAGTTATGCCACAGATCTCATTGTATTGGATTACAGAGATATGCACCGAATATATAAAGACCAGCTAGCAGATTTATTTGACCACTAGAGGGAGTAATGAGTCACTGCCAGTTTCCCATAGTGACGAAAACTAAAACCATGAGGCCTTTGTCCAAAGTGTCAAAAAGAGACCTGATGGGATGAGAACTGCTAAGAAACAACTTGTAGAGTCAAAGAAAGTGACGTAACGATAAAAGCTAGAGGCACTGTTGTTGCTTTCACCACTGGACACGGCTCTAAATGAAAAGAATGGAGTTTGATGATGAAATCACAGCTCACGAAGGTATGAAGTGATTATGTAATGTTATTATATTTGCTAAGTTGTTGTTTGTTGATCCACAGTTCAGACTAAACTGTGACAGTTTTCCAAACAGATCTTTAGTGTGGCTATGCACAACACAAACTGCAGAAAACAGTGATTTGTGGTTTTACTGTGGATGTTTTCGGTCTAAGTCAGAGCTAAGCTAACAGAGCCATACTGTCAACTATCAGCTGATGCAGCACATGAAGATTATAAGACACAGTGTTATTTTGACTGACTTAAAAAAAAGCCACTACAAGTTTTAATTTGGAGAAGAAAATTTGATACCATAATACAAATGTGTGTAAATAATGAGCTGTATACTTTATTTAGTGACTGATAGTCTGTGGATATATGATGTTGATTCATCAGTGGCTTTGTCAGTCCTAAGTGTGTTCTGGTATGTGACATCATGCTGCTGTTGAGAGTTTGGAATATCAACACTACATAGAACCCCTTTAAAATAAAACACTGAGACTGATTGGTAGTATGTTAATGTGCAAGAACAATACAGAGAAATGTATGATTATGGTAAATAACATTATTAGCATTGTTGAAATGAGGTGTGTTAATCGAAATGAATCAGATGTGTTAAATTTCATGTTGTCATTTGTGATTCAAATGCATTGGAATAGTGTTTCTTACAGTGATAATCCAATACCAATTAGCACAGCAAGTTCACTAGATCATGCCACTTCAAGAGGAAGACATCAAATACATTCATCTTATCAATCTAATTCAGACAACCACAGTCCTCCACAAGAAAAACAGGCTAACCTTTATGTACTTGGTGAACATCTGAAGCAAGGGAAACAGAAAAAAGGAAAAGATTAAAGAGGCAGACATGCATTCAAACAAGAGACGAGAATGTAGGTTGGTAGTTGCAAGGCCTCTTATCGAGATAGAGTTAAAATAACAACAGTGCATAAATTCAAGTGTTGTTTGATAAGTGTTTTTGAGCATCTATTATAAAGTCTCTAATAGCTATCAACAATGGAATGGCGTAACATTGTACGTGCTAGCAAAAGAAACAGAATAAAGGCAAAGATGTCCTTTATACAAGTGAAAAAATACCATTTAAAGTTTAAGTGCATACAAACAGCTTGCTTGTATTCAAGGTGACAGATTGTAGAGCTACACACTACATAGAGTAGATACAGATATAAGAGTAGCGTATCCAGAAACAACAATACTGTGCTCACCTTCACATATTTAGCATAAATATGTTCATCCAGTGGGAAACTCTGTACTGTACGTTCATCACGGGCATGAAATGTTCCCAACTTCAGCCACTTGTTTGTTGGATATCTGCAATCATAGATAAATACAAGATAATGATTACAAACTGGAAAAAATGAAAATCTTACCAAGTGTATTTTTCTCATTTCTAGTCCAAATATCTCATCACACTTAAAATAAGA
>JAPQRP010000011.1:3551505-3569640 GCA_037367295.1 Apogon hyalosoma
CCAAGAAGAATGGGCAGCTTTAGCATCTGAGAAAATAAAGTGTCTGATCCACAGCTACCACAAAAGACTAACATCTGCCATTGGTCTCTTTTCCACTGACCCTCAAATTGTACAAATATAACTTGCACATAAAAATCTACCTAATAGAAAAACGACAATTTCGCCAAAACTCGTTTTTCGATTAAAAGTTTTTGCGCTGGAAAGAGCTGTTTTTTTTTGGGTGTAGTGAAAATGGTATATTGTCCAAAACTGCAATGGAAAGATCTTTTTCCGCCACTAGAGTCATGTGAATAAAATAAAAAAAAAACAATGTTGACGGATGTTACAACAAGTGAAGAAGAAGTTTCAAAAGAAACATGGCGTGATATGTGTGGAGACACCAGGAAACCAAATCATTTTTTAATTTAGAACGGGATAGAGGGTAATATATTATAACAATGAATATATCTGTAAATCAACACGATATTTATGTTTGTTGCCATGTTTGTAGAATGACTTCTCGTGTCATCTCACGATAATAAATAAACAAATCATTACATTTGTGAGTCAATGGAAAAATGTACATTACGCACTTCTCTTTGTTTGACATTTCGTAAATACTAGTAAAGTTTTGCGCATGTGTCCAATTTAAAAGCGGCTATTGATGTTAAAGGGGCGGGGCCAATACAGAGGATTAAGAACTAGGGTATGTAAACTTTTGATCAGGGTCATTTGGATAGTTTTTGTTGTCAGTAGGATTTAAAAAGAGCAAAGACATTTGTTTGATAATAAATAGCTCCACCCAACCACGAGGCATAAGCGAAAGAAAAGTTTTTGTATTATCATTCATATTCTCTGAAAAATGGATAAAGAATCATAAATTCTGCTAGGGTATGTAAACTTATGAGCACAACTGTATGTCAGGTGGAGGCACATGTATTTTCACCGCAAGAATCAGTGTTGAAATAACTAAATACCTGGATCAACAAGAGAAGTAAGAACATCTCCAGAACTAAGAGTTTGCTCTGAAATCCCTGCGTTCATGCGTCCAAGTGAGCAGAGGCAGATGGAGATGAATGGACCGTGAGCCAGCATGACCATCCATGTCCACAAAGCTGGTGATTATAGAGACTAAACACACTTAAAGAGTGAGTGAGAACACATGATTGTATCTTTATGTTGGAGCATCCATCTCGGTGCAGTGTGTATGTTTTTCATTTGGTGAAGGTCAGGGTTTGAGGAGTAGGGGGTGCCATTCATCTGATGTGCGTGACACTGGTAGAGCTGAAATCCTGGCTGGATCTACTAAACCGGGTCTTTGTGGCTTAAGTGGATGATGGTTGCGCAACAGTAGATGTAGCGCTGATTCCTATACAGCGTCAAAGAGGCTCCTTTAGAAATGCTCAGCCTCGTTTTTTCCTTTTTTTTTCTTTTTTACCAGCAGCTGTATCTGTGTACATCGCTTCAGATAGGCATCTGGACCCTGTATAGTCCGGGAGCTGTGGTGATGCTGGGCCTGCTCTTAATGGACACATTCATCTGCCTGCTCCAGACTACAACGGCGGCTGTTTTGACGGAGCTGCTGCACCGATGCTGTGCAGGCATGTTGGCGATGGGTGCTGATAGGCGCACTCTGAACTGGCAGGTACAGTTATCGTACAGCAAAGCGAACAAGTCTGACAGAAAGTAGAGTAATCCTTCAGGCTTTAGGAATTTGTCCACATTTCATAACAGACAACAGATAAGGCCTTTGTGAGTAAAGCTGAAAGATTGTAACTCCCTTCTGATTGACTGAGGCCTGCCTACAGATGTCTAGTGGATAGTGTGGACCTCCAATAAACCTGACACTGCATCATCTAATAAATACATGCATCTAAATTGTGCACATCTCTGATCCAACACTGGAAAAAATCTAAATCTTTCCAAGTGTATTTTTCTCGTTTTTAGTCAAAATATCTCATCACACTTAAGATAAGACACAATCATCTAAAGAGGAACTCTTCAGAGAGATATAAAGAACTTCTTAGAAAATCTTATTTAAAGAAATCTTACCAAGATCATTTTCACTTGTTCCACTGGCAGATTTTCTGGCTTGAATTAAGAAAAAAAAAAAAAAAATCTGCCAATGGAACAAGTGAAAATTATCTTGTAAGATTTCTTGAAATAAGATTTTCAAGATCTATTGTCCAAAAATAAGCTCCTATATCTGAGAGAAAAGTTACTCTTTAGGTGATTATGTTTTATTTATACTTTGACTAGAAATGAGAAAAATACACTTGGTAAGATTTTGATATTTGCAGTGCACGACCAGTTAGGATAATAAAGACAATAAAAATGAAAAACTCTGGTATATATTCATTAAACATGTAAATATATTATTTCTCCACTGAAAATATCCCAAAAATATTTCCTTATTGTATCAAATACAGAGAGTTGCAGTGCCATACCTGTCACTGATAGAGACTAGAAAGTCTTTCGGAGTAGAAGAGAAGAGCTCAAAGTTTGCGATATCCAACTGTTTCACCTGGATGGGCTCACAGAGCTCAATAATGAACCTGTGACAAAAGAGAGAAGCAAACTGAGAAAATACACTCCAGTTGAGATTGAAAGACATTTTCTTTGGTTGAATATATAGAGTAAATGCACACAAATAATGTGCACTACATACCAGATTTTATTACTACACGGATTTAACATGTACAGGTCCATGTTCTCCTTCAATATGGCAGAAGTGCTCTGTGTAAAACAAATAAATTAATTAATTCATACCTCTTTTCAGTTGCCTGTCACTATCAATCATGACAGACTATATCCTCTGTATGCAGCACTCTTATGTACAGTACCTTAGCCTCTGGGTTAGCTCCCAAGATCTTGGCTCCACACTCCACTGAGGCATAATTATTGAAATTCTTCTGGACTTTCTTCACCGTGTGAGAACCACCATTAGTGGAGGTATGAGTAGACTGAGCTAAAAAGTAGAAAACACAGATTTGTTTGAGAAGATTTGTATGGAAATGTTGCAATTCACTTCTTATAATCCTGTAGTTTCAGGTCACATGAAACCTGATTCACGACAGAGATTTCCAACAAAGGAAACAGTTATAAATCATTGCAGATGGCATTACCTGGGGCTGGGTCAACTCACCTATGGATGGTTTCATAACTTAATGCTAAATGGTGCAAGTTTTTCCACTGTAGCTCACGTTACCAGAAAGTGCATAATATAATCAGATTTTCTAGTAAAATTCAGTCTCAATAGTTTGTCTATTCTGTGATTATTAGACACCAGCTCCTCCGCCAGAAATTCTCAGCCCTTTTGCTTTTGTAGATTTTCACCCTTTCATCAATACCAGAAATCCAGCTCTAGTAAATAACTCGCTTTTACCTCATTTATTTTTTTAAGATGCTATAAAATATATCCATTTCCAAAAAAAAAAAAACGTGAAAGCCTGATATGTCGTCTCACTGAATTGATCTACACTGGCAAGATCTAAGAATGTAAACCATTGCATTGAAATTCATTACTTTAAATTTTCAGTTCGTGTCTTCACAAATATTTGGTCTGAATTGGGCTTAAGAGTATCAATTTGTCTTTTTAGGACACCCAGACAGCACAGGACACCCGTCCTTGCCTCCTTGCACTGGCTTCCTGTCAGCTACAGAACTCATTTTAAAATTTTACTATTGGTTTTTAAATATCTTAATGAACTGGCTCCTTCTTATCTTTCTGAGCTTGTGTCAGTCCATGTTCCTGCCAGAACAATGAGGTCAACTGACCAGCTGACCTTAGATCAGGGGTGTCCAATCCTGGTCCTTGAGAGCTACTGTCCTGCATGTTTTAGATGTTTCCCTCTTCCAGGACACCTGATGGTCATTATCAGGCTTCTGCAGAGCTTGATGATAGACTTATCATTTGAATCAGGCGTACTGGAAGAGGGACACATCTAAAACATGCAGGACAGTAGCTCTTGAGGACCAGGATCGGACACCCCTGCCTTAGATGTTCCAAGATCACGGCTAAAAACCAGGAGACCGGGCTTTTGATGATGCAGCCCCCAAACTCTGGAACAGTCTTCCATTGGACACTAGAAAAGCCCAGTCTATTAATATTTTTAAATCTTCCTTAAAAACTCATTTGTTTGCACTGGCGTTTAACACAAGCTGAGTAGGACATTGTGTCTGTTTTTATTTGCCTGTTGTATTTGTTTTTACTGTTTTAGTGTTGTTCTTAATTTCTGCATTGGCACTTTTAATATGGCTGTAAAGCACTTTGGGCATCGTTGGTTGTTGTAAATGTGCTATGCAAATAAATTTGACCTTTACCTTAATTCTTCTGATGGTCTATAGAGATGCAGATTCATAAGTTGAAGACTAACAAGTTTTTGTTAAACCTTAGTCACTTTAGGACTCGGACGGATGGGAGAAATACTGCCTCTTCTGTGTCTGTAATGCAGATACTGAGGACAATCGCAGTTTTAAAATGGGCATTTTAGCTCTCCCTTTAGGATAGTCACAAGAGGAACACTGCACGCTTTAGGTGCAAGTTAAATGCAGCACTGCTGTTTTGTTTAAACAACACCTCTTTATGTCAGCCTTAAATAAAAACTGGAGCACTTGTTTTTTGGACAGTCTCTTTTCCAGGTTATCATAAAACAAACACAAAGCTTTAAACACAGTGTCCTCCTTCTAAATGTTGTTGATGTTGCCTGTTGTGCATTAGTAGCACAGTTATATCAACCACCTGTCTATTATATCATTTCAGAGTTTCCTTTGGGGGTATGACTGTAATTTTTTTTTTTTTTGATGGATGATTGTATGGATATACAGTAGTACTGAGGGAAGGGCCCCACTGAATCCCAAGAACTGTTACATGAGAAAGCGACTGGTTATGAGGAACAATATGCAATCTTACTTTTCTCTTTTTCCACCTCCATCATCTTTCGTTTCCACTCATCAAATGAAAGGATGTCTTCTGGGTCTTTGCTGCTCACACTGGAATCTGTGTCTGAGGCGCCCGGGGAGCTCAAGTCCTGTAGAAGATAATGAGAATATGAGAGATAGGATACCTCCTCTGACAGGCACTGGGAAGACAGGAAAATAGTTCACAGTATCTTAGCTTCTTACTTGTTCTTCCACCGTGTGTGATGCATTGGCCTCCAGATGCTGTGAGCTCTGAGCGGGGTCGGTGTGGGTTTTAGTACCTGTGGTGTGAACATTGGAAGTGTTCTCCAGGACAACTGGTAGACTGCTGCAAGTCAAAAAGTATTGTGTTCATGTTACCATCATGCTTTAGATAATTAAACAGGTCACAAGTGATTAATAGTGCCCACCTTTCACTGTCGTATGGGTTAACCTCTTCTTCTTCACAGTTTGCAGGAGGAGTGTCAGAATCAATGACCTCAGCTACGTCAGATGCATCATCTGAAATACTAAAATTGAAGAACAGTAAAGATTTTGTTTCCTACTCTCTATAAATGCATTTCCTTCCACCATTTTAGAGTCCTTTCATTTCTGCTGATGGATAAAACAGGTCTAATCAAACTATAAATATTACCTCCAGCGAGCTTTGAGGTAATAATAACTTGCCTATTTGGGATATTATCTTGAAGATTAAGGAGGCTGGATTCGTCTTCAGGTTCATCAGCAAATCCAGAGACGGTGTCAGGTGACGGGGGAATCGAGGCTGATTCCAGATCTTGCCCGTAGGAGGTTTCAGAGGGTTGATATTCTGAGCTCTGCTGAGCTTCTTCCTCAAGTTGTATTCCTTCGTCTGCCTCTACCTCTGCCTCTCCAGCAGGCTCTTCCACTTCAAAAGCCTAACAGATGAACAGAGAGATATTAGATATGATAAAGAAAATTCTTATAAGGTTGGTCCATTAGTATGAGCTGGATAGACCAACAGAGACACTTTATGCTTCATGTGTTCTTGGAACAATCAATAAGAAAAGGGTATTACAATTTATGTGATACACTACACAAGAGTCTGAAGCAATTATTCTGTCATTTTTATCAACAACAAAGCAAACCTTTAGAAATGTTATATCAAACATGTCGTTGAGATCACTCACACGCATTGTAATTATTTAAGATCATAAATAGATTTTCTATTCAGACATACTTGTATGTTTGATACTCACTGTGCAGAGTACTTTAAAAAAAAATCTTGATTTGCGATGTAATTGTACTGGATCTAGAAAGTCTATTGTAAGAAAAGGTGTGATGTAAACCTCAGCACCTTTTGTGATACTTCACTGAGAAGGGACCATTAAGTAAAAGAGAAAATCTTTTTTTTCCTGAAGTTCTGAAATAAGCAACAGAGGATGAGGGAGGACGAGCTGATAAGAATCTTTTATTCAAACCAAAGCATTTTTATGTCTTACCATTTAACACACCTGGGGGTAAGTGAAGTTTTAGAGAATGTCTTGATGACAAGAAAAAGATCAACTAAACCAAATTAATTATAAACAGGTTTCCTACTGTACATTAAATTTAAGACTTTTTAAGACCTATTCAAGATTACTTATAACAGAATTTAGTGCCCATTTCACAGCCATATTGGCAAAAACTCGTGATTCCCAGAACATAGGAAAATGAACCTATTTTCTCCAACACCTTGATTCTGTCCATTCCAAGTCATTTCCACGAGAAGCTGCAAAGTTAGCAATAATTGGTTCCTAATTTCAATATAAATTGTGGGGTTGGAACACATGGAACTGAGTAGACTAATGTTACTTTCTTTGCAGTTTAGACATTTAACAGACACATTTAAACACAAAACATTAAACAATTTAATAGCAACATAACTTAAGACCTACCCTATCAAATTTAATACCATTTAAAGACTTTTTAAGGTATTAAATGCAGATTTGTAAATTCAACACTTTTAAGGCATTTCAAGACTCTGTGGGAACCCTGTATAAAGCTAAACTGTGCAGAAGAAACAAAACCATTTCAACTAACATCCAGTTTTAAAGTAGTCATTGTTGTACCTCTAAATATTGCTCTTTTTTATCCACGTCTTCTGACGTTGCTTGATCCTCTTTTTGCTGATCCTCCTCTTGAAAGTGCTCATTTTCAGGTAAGAACTGGGTGGCTACAACCAAACTCTGCTCAACCTGAGGAAAGAACACAAAGACATAATCAAATCATCGCCGACTGTCTCTCTACGACTACAAAGATTTAGAGATTATTGTACAACTGTTTTCTGATATTTTTCTACCATGGTAGCAACCTTACATTGTAGTTATATAAACAAGAAAATATGACAATGTGACAACTGGTTATTCCACCTTTTGTTGATGAACACTTTCCCTCAGCTCTTCCTCCGAAATGATGTCCTGTGGGGGCTCTGGCCTCTGGGCTTCTTTGTGTTCCTCTGCACACCCAACATAACAACTAGGATACCTACAGAAGAACGATTAATAACAACACTGAGGTCATTTGTATGAATATGGACCACTTGACAAGGCATCAGGGAGAGACTGCCCTGATATCTGTAGAAGCTCAAATGAAGTTTTGGGGCTAATTATTAGCTCTAGAATTAATTGTGTTAAATATTTCATCAAGTTCTTCTGTTTCTGTATTTTTATTTGAGTCATACACAGAGGAAGCTGTGATAGTTA
The DNA here is from genome assembly GCA_037367295.1 of Apogon hyalosoma. Classification (NCBI taxonomy): domain Eukaryota; kingdom Metazoa; phylum Chordata; class Actinopteri; order Kurtiformes; family Apogonidae; genus Apogon; species Apogon hyalosoma. The sequence goes on from JAPQRP010000011.1 coordinate 3,559,107, forward strand.
AGTCCAGGTGACCTCATCAGTCACCATCATTTATAGATCATTTATCTTATCTGTTTGCACAGTAACTTAATGTTGTCATTGGCACACCTCAGATAAGTGCTGTATTGGTCTGAATAAAAATATTTTTTTATCCTCAGCTATATTCCTTTTTTTTTCTTCTGTTTTGTTATAATGAAAGGTGTTCTGTGAATATTCATTAGTTACTGAATAAACACTAATTATCAAAGTGACATCTGCATTCCCAGCAGGAAAACAAAAGTAATTAGAAAAAAAGGGCTGTGAATAATGATCACGTTCCTGTGGGAGACAAGGTCGCCTTGCCTCCGTCTCAAAGGCCACACAAACTTCAACAACAACTATACTTGTCAACAATCCAAGCCATTATCTGGATTTTGTGTGGGATTCCAGGTTAAGCACTTTACTTGGTCTCTGGGCTGTGAGAGAAACAGCTTTGCTGACCTGACTTGTGTGGCTAGACCAATCACAAACACTACACCTAACAATAAAGCATTTGTTTTCTAATTGAAAGCCAGCAGCAATAATGTAACTCCCACAGAAGCAAGAGCGGTGTTAAGGCATGGCTTTCTAAAGAACTAGCCTAACAGCTTATGGACAGAGCGTTAAAGCAGTACAATAAGAAATATCCAACTTAAGCATAGGAAAATGATCGTCTTTAGTGACCTTACCATGCAGTGCCATGAGTTACGTGAATATCTGCAAGTAATTCATAAAATGTCAGGAGACTTGTAATAGTGTTTACACAAATGCAGACAACATGAGATAAATTAATGCAGCTTCCAGCTTCTATTATGTGGGCCAGATATGAAGTAGTGAGCACCCTACAACACGTCAGTGAAACAGATTAGCATAGTCCAAAGATCAAGTACGTGTCCACTCTTATCAGACACACCTCTGACTGAAGCAGTGTGTGAACTAATGTCACATGATGTGTAATGATGGGAGCTGTTTACCAGAGGCATCATCAGATATGATGACAACATATTCCTACCAGTATGGTCATTACAATCACATACACTGAAAAAAATTCACATAAAGAGGTGGAACCAATCTGTACTCTTACATGACAATGGTTTCTGAAACACAACTCCAGCATTTTGAATGTGTTTGTCTTTTAATTCATTCAAAAAAAAACTTTGAGATCATTCCTACAAATATTCTAACACAATCAGTCATGTTTAGGTCTCACTGGTATAACAACGTAAGTTTATATGTTGGTAACATGACTGAAGCTTTCAATTGTAGGCAAATCCTTGAAGACAACTTGCAATATGGTGATATGAGTTGTTTCCTGGACACAGTATTTTACCATATCCTACAAGACAAGTACAGTATGATTGCTAATTCCAAGAAGAGGTCTTGAAGCACAGGGATGGGTTTTATACAAAATTGAGTCTTTGATAGGTTTACCCAACTGTCTCCTCCACATTTACTCTTTTAGCCAAGACAAAGCAAGAGAATGTAGGCCAAAACATATCTTAATACTGCATTACATCACCACTTTCCTCCCCATATGTGCAGTTCTGTCACAGCATGTCATGTCCCTGTAACATCACTAGTGAAGCCCATAATCATCCCACATAATCTCTCTGCTGGCTTCCCAGTGGTCTGTCGTTTTCACACAGCCCTCCAGCTTTTAACATGACTTACGTGAAAGGCCCTTAATCCTGTCAAGAGCTGATGAACCAAATCTGTGTAACGACGGCTAACGCTACTAGCTCTGTGACAGCTTGAGTCATAACCACTGATGTTCAAGTCAACTCAGGACATTTATTTACAGAGGCTGGTATCATATGTTCCTTTAGTCATGCGTTTCCCATATGTCCGGAATCAACGTGACAGCTACAGCTAAAATAAAACAACAACAACAACAACACAGCAATAAACTTATGAAGGCTGATCTAACTTATTTGACGCCAAGTCATTCCTGACATACGACAAGGATATTAAATGTAATGGTAAAGCTATAGCATTGCGCGTCACAGGCTAACGTCTGTTGTTGTTGTTTGTTTGTTTGTTTGTTTGTTTTTCTTTAGCTGTCAGTAAATGTTTCTGCAGAACGCACAGTCGGCGACAAGTAACGTTAAAGCTAATGTTATCCACCTCCTAACGTTGACATGTCAGAAGTCAGCCAGGTGCCACATCACAGCGTAACGTTAGCTAACCTGCTAATGTGCTAACTATAGCTAACTTTAAGCTAGCGCACTTGGCATGTGTTGTCAAGTTATTGCAAGTAACGTCCGCGTTTATAATAACTCGGTCGAAGTGAAAAAGACTAACTTACCGACACACAACAGCTACACATAGCCACAATGACACAACTCGCCATAACCGTGTTGTCATCTTCATCCCTCTCCTGTCGGGATAGTCATCCTCGCCGTGCTCACAAATAGCGCTGTGTCCTTTTAGCTAACGGTCTGTTCTGCTGTGTTGAAAAGCATCGATTCACCGTTTGTTTCCTGTCAACTTGGCTGATTCTACGGACCTGTTCTACTAGGTGATGCTTGCTGCTTTCACTTACACAACCTGCTCTGGACTGTCGGTGCGTGTCGGTGCTCGTCCGTCCAATGGAAACGCACGGAGGACATTGCGCAGTTCAAACTGAGCTGCGGCGGAGAGCGCTTGTTTTACTCACCTTTTCTCACCGGTGCGGAGTTTCTTCTACTGATTTGAACAGGAGTGTTTTTTGGAGAGGGGGTTGTTTAATAGTGCAGGTGAGGAATTGTACGTAAAAGGCTTTGCAGCTACTCTGCGACACATTAAAACAAGAAGTGAAGACTGAACAACTATTTCACAAAACACAAACAAAACGAAACAAAACCCCGCATGCATGTTTGTGTTAGTGTCACTAGAGGGAGCTCTCGGTTTAAATCTGCAACAAACGATTAAACTATGCACGGATGTTGAAACTGGTAAAATGTTATCACGAAAAACGTCAAATCAGTTTATTTCTTATGTTTATCTATTTGGAAGTAGTCCCTTTTATGTCATGTATTTACGTTTGATGAACACATTTTTATTTTTATTTTTTTTTTACCCAAACGACCAACTAGATTAAAATTACATCACTTTAAATAATTATATTTATATTTTTAGACATAAAACATTTTTAAATGCAAGACAGAATTTTTGATTGGATTTATTTTAAGTTAATCCAGAACATGACCCGAGGGGTTCTGAATTCTGGGTATGTTGGCTACATCAACACGCAAGGGGTAAAATACATTCATACACACATGACTTATACATGCTGATGCTCTTTTATCAATCAATCAATCAATTTATGACAAATTTATTACAAACAGTTAAAATCGACAATTCATTCACAAGATACATTTTGTAACAGGACACCCCAGAAGCAGACCTCAGCTTATAAATGGGGGCCCTTAAACATGTGATGAGAGACACAATTTACATTATAATCTTTAATAAATTCTAATGTTCTAAATGACTACAAACATGTCTTAAAATATTTGCCTATCCACCTAAAGATGATTCACATATTTAAAGATGATTCACACATTTATCATCAAGGGTTTATCCAAAGTGGCCAAATGTTTACAGTCTGTCTGATGGGCACATTAGGACATCTGTGTTTCCAATCTGTTCATACAAGTTCCAGTTCAGAAGAAAAGCTGTAAGCCTATAGGCTGTTAAAATAATTGATTCAAAAAGACAATATGATGATCAAATATTTTAAATATTCACAAATACTGACTAATTTTAGTCACGTTTAATCTTCCTTTTAATATTTTTCCTGGTTTTGGTTGATTTTGAGGAGACATATGTTCATTAAAATGTTCTTGGCTTGCTTCAAGTATGCAACACGGAGCAAAAGAAATAGTGCCATCTTCTGATTAAAATAAAGAATTACATGATGAAAATTCAACACGGTTTTCATCAATTGCTGAGGCACTGAGTTTAACACTTAACCATTCATCATCGCTTTGTTTTCAGAACAGGAGACGTTTCACTGGTTTCTACAGAAGAGGATTAGGGCCCCTGGGGAAAAAAAATCAAGGTCAAATATGTGTTTTTTATTATTATTCTGGGAAAAAAGTCAGAATTCTGACATTAATCTCAGAATTCTGACTTTTTTCCTCAGAATTCAGCCTTTCTTTTCTCAGAATAAGAATTTTAAAAAATATACTGGGCCTTATTTACTTTTTTTTTTTCTAGTGGCTCTAATCCTCTTCCATAGGTTTCACACATTTTTCTCATTTTTTTAACATGATGACCCCAGACTCTAATGAATTACTGTAACTCTATAGAACAAACAAAACAAAACAAAAAAATCTTCACAGCAGAAAAAGTGGTTGCATAATTATGATAACTGTTTAACTGTGAATTTCTAATGTACCACTGTGCGAAATCATTGTTTCTCCCTCCATAAAATGTCTAATGTCTCTATGGCTATGTGCAAATATGGATCGAAGAGTCCTGACAAAGACCAGCCAGAATGTATTATGTGGAATAGCATGATGCAATGAGAAAATCCTTTCTTGACTTTAAACAGGACATGTCAAAAAAAAAAAAAAAAAAAGTGTAAAAATTCCAGATGAAGAGTTCAGCAGTGTTTGTAATCTGCATTAAAATCATCAGTGGAAGAAAGAAAAGAATTTGTGATACATATGATCTTCTCTTTTTGCCACATATATGTAAAGTATCAACAATCTCTTGACACTCTTGATAGCTGAATTTTGATATTTACTATATAATAATTGAAAAATATATTTTAATGGCATATGTTTTATGATTTTGAGATTAATTTTTATGAGTCTTGTGCACATTTGAGTAATTTTGGCTACCAAACTTTATAACTATGTGTGACCTGCCTCAAAATATAACGTTTGAATTTCTAAAGGTGTCAAATCAAATTAAAAGAAATGTAATAATAAAATAGTATGATTATATTTAAGTTTTATTGTGTTTTCAAAGCTGATACTAAGACTGATCGCTATGAATCTTAAGTTATACTATTTTCTGCTCTGCATAATATGATTTTTGTGTATAACATTTTCCAGAACTTGCCATGAAATGATTCAGAACATGTGTATTTATTCCTAAGAAAAAAAAAACAAAAAAAAAAAAAACATGAAACATAGGAGTTTTATTTTTGCAAAACCACCAAAGTATTAGTCATAGACACAACACAGCATCTGGCAGTGACAAGTTTTGTTTTTTCTTTAGCACTGGGTTTTTCTTTAATTCCAAAATATGAGCTCATACAAACACAGAATCTTTTTGTGGCAAACATAATTTTCACTGTCACAGATGCCTCAACAAGGTCTCATTCTCTTTCATCATTGGTTTCATAAAAATGTGCTCTAAGGAAAATAATATTCCAAAAAAGTAATCTTAAACCACAGATATGTGTTTTGTTATGAATATGAGCAGAAATGCTCGACTCATATTCACAGCCTGGCCAAAAAATTGTCAAATGCTCTAATATTTAGCCTTACTTAGCCTTTAACTTTGCATTTCTATAAGCAACATCATTTATTTGTCATTTTTTGGACACATAACATTACTGAATCCTAACATGTTTGATGCATTGCTCTTCTGTTGCAGCCATGTATCTCTAAAAAGTCAACTTATTGCAAGCTTTGAAACACAAAGAAGAAAAGTCCCAAACTTTAATATTTAGTCTTCAGCTTTGATTATAGTACACTGTGGCATTGTTTCAATAAACTTTTGCAACATCACAACATTATTTTTTGAACACATTACATTGTCTGATCTTTATGCTTTCTACAAACTGATGGTTGTTTAGAAAATGAGAAGTTACTCACTGCATCAGTTTGGGTTAAAGAACCTGTTGCAGCTGAAACACATTAATCACTGCAGTAATTATCCAATGGAAGGATCTGAACTATTTGCTTAGTTAAATCCAGGTGGAAACTACTACGTGGACTCAGCAGAGATCACATTGAATTGTCATCTGCTGTTTTCCTTCACATAAATAAAGACATTTCCATCATAAACCGATATAGACAAAGAAATAGGGGCATGAAATTTCACCAGAATGCAGGAAATGACATCTTTGAGGAACCCCAGATCCCATTTTAATGTGTAAAAATGAAACGTAGAGAGCACTTAACGCATACATGAGCAACCGATCAATCAAAAAACAATATTTTTTCAGCTCTTAAAGTACAGCTGTATGTAAATGAGATACTGGTGACTTTAGCAATGACGACCCAATGACAAAGATATTATTATGAGGAAGTTTATTGAGGAGCGATACAGAGACACAGAAAATAACAACTGATGCAATTCCCCCGTTTAACATTATGCCCTCTGCTAAACAATGCCATCTCACTACAACTGGAACCACATCACTGTTGGTCTTCAGTTGATTTTTTTTAATAACTTTTCAATTCTCTGACTACATTTTGCTTTGGCAATACAGAATTGTAATTCATGCCGTTAAGGCAGTCTAAATTAGATAGAAGAGAGCATTTAGTGAATAGAGACATAGAGAACGATTAAAGCGCTAGGATCCTTGATGAGGTCTTTATAGTCCACACGTCTCTTTATCATTACCTATATACATCAGAACACAGTTTAGGCCCATATACACGATAACAAACAGACAGAGAAGCACTTGAACATTAACAATACCACCTTAAGCTCTGATACAAATGCTGGCTGACTCATTGGCTTCGATGGTTGTGAGAGTAAAGGAAAAAAAAGAGACTATAAGAGTTGAGAAAATAAGAGTGTTTGTTAATGGTGTGCATGGAATTGCATGTTTCAAACCTGAGAAAAAGGCTTAATGGAAACATGTAAATGCATGTTCCTTCTTCATTTAAGGTAGAACTTGTGTTCTGCCGTGTTTAGCAGCAACTTTGTTTTTTTTTTTGTTTTTTTTTTTCAAGTGACAAGTTCTGATTCCATTCGTCTCTGCAGTCAGCATCTGAGTCAAAGCTTAAAGCAGCAAGGGTCACAACTTGACCATTGATACAGCACAGGTGGACACCTATGACAAGGTTAAATGCAGTATTGAGGCTGTTTCCATATAGAGAATACTGAAGGTGCTCCTCAGCCTTGCTATGTGTGTATGGCTGCTACTACAACACAGGAACAACTCACAAAAGTCCAACATATAATTTACCCCCGAGGGTTTATGATTCATCATTAACAGCTTTGACCATGAAAACAAATACAACTGAAACGCCAACAAACGTGCAGACAGACAGCACATGCACCCGAGTCTTAACACATTCATACGCACACATACATACATACATACACAGTAGTACTCGCACACCAACACATGTATACACACACATACCTAAGATACAACTTGTGTTCCTAAGAGAACATTAAGCTGATAATTAACACTTAGGGGTGGGGCTTATACAATAAATTAATACAATACTAAATCAACCTCAGCCTACATATAGGCAAATTAGTCCCTCCCCTGTATACATACGCACAAAACACACGCACACACTCTACATACACACACTTCCATGCAATAAAAGCAGCTTATGTGCCATGCTGCATTTTGGAATGAGTAGGGCAGTGCGACTGCTGAGCGTATTTTTATGTCGAAGCAGCAAGTGGGGTGGTGGCTGAGTTGGCAAGGGGGGTTTCAGGAGGTGAAAGAGGTTCCAGGGACTGATACAGGGTAGTGGATCTGCTAAGCAAACCTGGACCACAGGCGAGCAACAAGCGCACATACATATACACCACAAGACAAGTACCATACTGTACATAGATATATGGACATCGTCACCTGGCAGGAAATTTGAGGGTCAAGGGGTAAAGACTTCAGTGTCTGCACTAAGGAGAGACACGGACTGCAGAGCCATGGCTAAGAGAGGAGGGGCGGAGTGGATGAGGGAGGGAGATAAGGGGATGACTAAACCCCTTTGGATGTTTATGGTGGGGCTTGTCTTGTAGGAGATGGTGGGGGCCGCCGACTAAAGAAGAGAATAAATAATGATAAAAATGTCAGGGGCAGGAAGAGAAAGAGATTAGAAAAAGAGAAATGAGAAAAGAAGACACAAGAAGAAGAGGAAGAGAGGAGTGTTTAGTTTTTCACACAAGATTGCAAAAATGACCATGACTAGACCTCAGAAATAACTTGAACCAGTAAGGAAAACACTAAACATTAAACACGTCTATGTTTTCACTGTTAACCGCAGTTGAAGAGAGGAATTTAGGTTAACGTTACATGTTGTCAGGTCACTTGACACAGAAAAGCAGATTACATTTATTGGAAAAGTATTAACTTTTAACGGTAAACAATGTTGTGTGAGTCACTCTAGCCATTACAGATTACAGAATTCATGTACTTAAATGTAATTTTTAATTTGCGGTTCACTCTGAATGCATATTAACAGTTGTAGAGATATAAGTATGGGAATCCACAAAGCAATGTAAAAACAATTTTTTCCTCAACCTTTCACCTTTTGTCACATTTTCCATGAGTTATAAAGAAGGAATGAAAAGATCCAACTTAATGACAATAAGGTAAATTTACTCTGAAACATACAACTTGATTATCCATTGTAACTCTATCCTCCTATGTTAAGTGGAGGCAGACATAATACGCTGTGTGCCTAGCCCATTATGGTGCAGATATGCCTCTGTGCCTGGTTTTAATGGGAAATTAAGGATGTCCTTTCGATAAATAATGCAAACTTAAAAAAGCAAGGCCTATTGTAAGATTTTAAGAATGCAACTGTATTCTGTTCAGTCTATTTTAACAGTTACTCATTAATACCGTCACATGTATTATCCAGTGATATATTCAATGATACATCTGAATCGTTAGAATGCTCATACTCGCTTTATCCTAGTAAATGGAGTGGAAGTTACACTCACCTGGGGATGCTAGGGGGAGCCCTGTTTGGGCGGCTGGGAGCCTGGGGGCTGTCAGCGCTGTTATTAAAGGGCCCCAGGGGTCCTGGGCGGTTTGGTGGTGGTGGAGCCCCCCGGGGAGCCGGGCGCTGCCCTGAGGACATCCTCCTGGGTGCAGTGGGACTGGGTGGTGGAGACCTGTGGAAAGGATTTAGGATTGAAATATGCTAAGGAAAGAAAGACCGCAACATATCTTGCAACAGACCACACATATCTTGTACTAAAATTAGTTTTGACATCGTTTCACATGGTAGTGAATATTTAACCAATATAAAAAGTCACTGATGGGCTGTTCTGGTGAGACCTGCTCAGTTTCTTTAGTTTTATTCAACACAGGTCCATATAATGGCACAAGACAAAAACACATGCAAATATACCAAAATAAAACATCTATGTAATGATGACACAACTATTTGCCTCCTCATTAGCAGAACCTGAAACTGCCCTGACTTCCTATCCTTAAACAGCCTCTAATAAACATGAATGTCACCAAAACACAGTCACTCTAGCCTACAATACAAAGCATCATTTATAATTTATCATTTACAATTACCTGCGGCCACCACTGGTTCCTCCCACCCATGAGTTGTCGACAGGTGGGGGCAAGGGGACGGTGACAGTGGAGGTGGAGATATCACCGATGATAGCCAGGGCTTCTTTCAGGGCCTGGTGGGTCCTCAGTACCTCGTCCCTCCTCTGGGCCTGCTCCTGGGACTCGTCCATCAGGGCATTCTGGTCGCCTGCAGAGTACAGCTGGGCCAACAGCTCCGCATTGATGAAGTCCTTCACCTAGTGGCAGGAAGCAGTAGTGCACGTTGAAAACAGTACGAAAGGTATGTGTACTTTTTCCTTTTTTAGTAGCATAATCGGAGGGAATGTTAATAATGTCTAAGTGTAGAGCAGTATCTGTTTACATTGTTAATCATGAGATGCATGATAGTCTTAGGCATCAGGTCCCGGATGCACTTGTTGACAATAGCCATGTAGGAGTCCACAAGGTTACGGATGGTTTCCACTTTACGCTCCAGCTGAGGGTCCATGGAGAAGTTATCTGAGGTGGTGGTGGTCTCACTCTCAACCTGGTGAAAGAAAAGTAAAAGAAAAGAGTAAAGCAACAGACTAGAATAAGTGCTTTAAGGTAGTGAAATAATGGAATGAATCCTATTAAGTGTGCTTTTTTTGTTTTTTCCTGTACTGCAATAAAATAAGAAAACAATTGACAAATGATACAAGTGATAGAGCTGATTTGACCCTAGAAACTTTGTAATGTGAATAAAATAGGGTCAATCAATTAAAATATATTTTATAATCCTTTAAAAGTTAATTCTGTTTTATGGCTGAAGATTATACTAATCCAGTGGTTCCCAACCTTTTTTGGCTCGTGACCCCATTTTAACATCACACATTCCTGGCAACCCCAGACATTCAAAACACAGACTTTTTTTTTAGGCTAAAATTAATTTCTTTTTGATCATGTAATAGTTTACTATACTATGTTGCAAATAAACGTTAATTTTAGACAACACTTAGGCTATATAATGTATATTATTATGGACAGAGGCAGTAAAGCCAGGTGTAGATTACTGCACAAAGGGAGAATTTGACTTTCCTTGGTCAGGATATGTACAGTCAGTCCAGCTTG